>JAQIXV010000479.1:0-33458 GCA_034700625.1 Tectocepheus velatus | reverse complement strand
ACTATTATATCTTGTTAACTACATTGATCAAGCTAAGAAAGTTAAATTCAACACAAATTCAAAAATGAATTCTAATAACCTTGGTAATAATTTTGATAATAATCTCATAAAACAACTCTATGTCACTCATCATTTGCTGGACATTTTTGGTGGCACTTTACCCTGGATGTGGTTATTAATAATTAAAATGACTTGTTGAGTTATCTCATTCATAATCTGTACCAAGATCCTTCATCTCACAAAACGTTGAAAATTGATACCGGTAATTCGCTCCGAATACAACCTGAATGAAAGGCTTTAACTTAGATAGTACGTCCAAGTACACCATTTATCTTGATACCAAAGCAATATTTCAAATTAAAATTTCATTTTCTCCAATCACTGTTATCATGCATGTTTTGAATTGTTATCAAATAAATTCTTTCTTTTAACATGCTAAGAGCCGTTGGATTTCTTAGCTTGAAGTTTTTTAGCTGTACAATTTGATCAGCTTAATTCATCAAGATTAGAAAACCACATTGCTCAATCAAATAATGATGTAAATCTAATTAACTTTATTATAAATATTTATATTACACTTAATATAAATAGTTCTGTATGTCTGAGCAATAAATCAATTCCAAGAATATAAACAAATTTCAATATTTCAACTTTAGTTAAATAACTTTAGTTATAACCTTCTATGTTTGATCTTGACTCAAATTTAGACCGAATAGCTTGTTGAACAAACTGGTTAAACACTACCAAAGTTTTCGGTTTATTATGAAAATTGTGTAATTTAGCAATATAAGTCTTGCTCATGTTTAATTTAAGTTTTTTTACTAGAATATAATATTGTTTTTCCTTGCTCATGAGCAGAACTTATTGAGCTTGTTCAGATTAACTAAAAACAAGTTCATTTAATTCATATGAAGTTATGTCTAATTGCATTGAATTTGAATTTTCTTTTAATAAAATGGAAAATATTATCAACTATTCTATTAAATCATTTATCTTGTCAAATGGAAATTCATTGTTAAACTACAATGTTCAAGCTAAGAAAATGGGTGAGCTCAGTAATAATATAAGAAGACCACGATCTGGCCAGTGGTATGAACAGCAGCAAGGTATGCATTAAATTTGATTATAATTTTATTCTAGATAATTTTTTATTCAACTATAAATAATGCGAAGAACAGGATTTTGATGTCATATAAAAGACCTGCGATATTGACAAATCCCAAAAGGAAGAGAACGCCTCCCCCTATGGTTCCCGTTATTTGGATTATCTCGAGTTTGTTTTGGAGAGGCTTCTTGGTTTCTTAGCTTGAGCATTGTAGTTGCTAGTTTTGCAGTCAACTAAAAAGCTCAAATTGAGAAAGCAAGTTAGCTAATATTAATTTCATCTCATTAAATCATCTTACAGATATTTTTTATCTGATTTATTGCTTAAATTACATTGAACATTTTTAAAAAATTAACTGTTATTTTGTGATAATTTTATTAATAATAACAAGGTTGAATATTAGTAATTTGCCTATTATTCATACTAATGTATAATTGATGAAATCTGATTTTGTACATTTCAATAATAAAATTCCTGAAATTATAACTCTTAATGATTAATTGTGCTAGAATCTAATTTGAGTTATGTTTATTGTCATGCTCAATACAATTTTATTGAAAAATCACTTATGTAAAGCTATTTAAACAAGTTGATTACTAAAAATAAAATATAATTTTTTACCACAAAATGATGATTATTATTATTGAAGACCTATGGACCAAACCTCTCTTGTTAACTACATTGATCAAGCTAAGAAAGTTAAATTCAACACAATTTCAATTCAATTTCAAAAATGAATCGCCTTGGTGTCTTGGTTATAATTTTGATAATAACCTCATAGAACAACTTTATGTCTTTGAGTGCACATTTATCCTGTTGCTTGAAATTAATAATCACGATAACAAGTTGAGACAACTCATTCATAATCTGTACCAAGATTATGATCTCAAATATATTTAGTGAAGATAATGGTCAAGTTTACACCTGGCTCTAAATACCAACCTTGCAATTTGTCCTTACTATTGCATCAACATTCCACGCACAACATTAACCTGGATACTTAGGCAATAGTAACATTGTATTTACATTCGCTTTAATTATTGTTATCATGCATGTTTTGAATTGTTATAAAATAATCTTTTTTCCTTCAACATTCTAAGAGCAGTTGGATTTCATAGCTTGATGTTTAGTAGCTGTGTAATTTGATCAGGTTACTTCCTCAAGATTAGAAAACCACCTTGCTCAATCAAAAAATAATGTTAATCTAATCATCTAATCTAAGTTTTAATAGTTATTGATGTGACTCATAAGTTATTAATGCTAATTGAATATTATTTTCCTTGCTCATGAGCAGAACTATATTTTGCTTAATGTAATATGAGCTTGTTCAAATGAAATAAAAACACATTCATTATAAATCATTTGAAGTTATGACTAATTGTATGGTTTTTGAGTTTTTCTGGAATAAAATGAATAGTTGTATCAATAATAATAACTTTATTGGTTAACTGAATCAGTCTAAAGACCATTAATACAAATATAATTTAAAATTGTGTATAAAAATCACTAAAAATCAATTATAAAACGATTGATAATTTCGACTTAAATTCTTCGAGAGTCGAGCTGTTCCTGATGTCATAGGACAGGCCATTGAAGGCCTGGACACCCGAATAGAAAATAGTATTTTTGAGAAAATTGTTTCTAATGTTCGGAAGCGTTAGAGTGAAGTCATCTCCAGTTTACTAAATCTTTTGCGCGAATTAGACTTCAGCTCAAAAAAGTCGAAACAAAAGTCAGAGTTCAGACGCTTTAATCATTTCAATATATAAATGGATGAGTTGTGTCGGAGTCGGTCATCAAATGTGATCCAATCCAATCATTTGAACAACTCTTCGGTTTTGTCCATATATTTGGCGAAACACAGTATACGAGCCGCACGTCTCTGAACAATGAATAAACTATTGATGTGAGACCTATAGGTATGACCCCAAAGAGCAGAACAGTAGTCAACTACTGGCAAAACGAGAGATTTGAAGATAAAGTTCAATGTCTTTAACGGCAAATAATATCTAATTCTTGAGAAAAGTTTTAGTCGTTTTGAGATTTGTTTTGTGATGTTTTCGATGTGAGACTTGAATTTGAAGTGATGGTCGACAATGACTCCGAGAATTGGCGTTTCGGTAACTCTGGTGAACACATGTCACTTAAAGTTGACTTCAATTTGCGTTGAATTCCATTAAAATGTAATTCGTTTTCTCATAATTAGGTACTAATCTGTTATTACGAAACCATTCATAGATTACAATAAAGTTATTATTAATAATAAATACTTCTTGTTATGAATCATCAGTATCAATTTATTGATTAAATACTTTATCTTGTTAAATGAAAATTCAACAACAAACTACATTGTTCAACCTAAGAAAATGAGCGAGTTCGAATTGGACAGATTGTTTCACCAAAGTCTGATACTATGCGATCTGTATATTATTTTACCTGGATCATGAGCATAACAGATTTTGTTCGATGTTATTTGAGCAAGTTTATTGTTATTCACAAACACTAATTCAATTTATTTCATATGAATTATGTTTTGCATTGAATTCAAGTTTTTCTGCTCTCAAATGAAAGTTATTATCAATTTATTTATTATCTCAATTTATATCATGCAAAATGAATTTCAAGCGCCAATCTACCATGTTCAAGCTAAGATAAAGTACCAAATTGATTGATAGTGTAAATATAAAAATTTATGGTAAGTTTTTTTTATTTTAGTTTCATCGCTTTATTACCAAGAAAAATTTATAAACCTGTAGGACTTAGTATTAGAGTCTTGGTGAAGAATAATAAGCTGGACACAAAGGGTGTGATAGTCAACACATATTTAATAAAGACTTTAATTTAGAGAAACGTTTCATAAAAAGGACTGCAGTCGGACTACAATTGAGTAATAGGTTTCACATCAATTTATAACCTTGCACAATCAGGATGTGCGATACTTGTGTACTAAGATTGCAATGTGTTATTGTAATTAGATCTAGGCAAATTTATAGAAACAATGCAAAACATTGTCTACAAACCATTTGATAATAATGCGGATAAACTGAAGAAAACTAATCCATGAGAACCCAAACAAATGTCAAAAATCATATAAAAAGTGTTGAAAAACAAAAGTGAAAAACAATTCAATAGTTTCCTCAAAAACTTGTGAACAGAAAAAAATGTTTAATCTATTCATCTGTTTGTCTGCAGTCGTGGCGCTGACCACCGCAGCCGACACTCTGGCGGCGGCCAAATGCCGGTCATTACACGCGACTGATGTGGACGCGAATGCGACCGTGTATTCTAACAACAAGTGTCTCCTCGTCTGCAGTATTCACGGAAAGTTGTGGCCCCACAACATGTCCGAAGGCCTGCCCTGTCCGGGACTGTTGGGCACCAGCAATGTCTGCAAGGGTGGACAGTGTGTGTCTCCCATCAAACTTGGTCACATTGATATCGAGATGGCGTCCGCATCCCTGAGCAAAAAGGCAATGGGTAAATTTAGCAACCTCATTTTTCAACCACACACTTACTTTTTTGGAGCACACCATAACTTTTTTCCTCTTGTATTCATTCATAGCCTTCGTCAACGTCTGCCTTCAAAACGCGTCGACAACTGTTACCGTAAGTATTGTGTGAATTGAGAGGTCGACCCCTTTTTCTGATGAAATGTTTCATTATTCGGATCTATAGCTCCCGATGACGAACCGAACGTCGTGTGTCTCCTGTAAGACAAAGACTGTGTCTCCGACCACTTCCCCGATGTGGGGCGCTGTCTGCACAGGTAGTGGTACCTATCTATGGGACCCCAACTCGAGGGTCACGTTCGAGGTCTGGGATCAGACTTCCACATCGACTACAGTGAGACAACGATAAGCTAGGTTGCTTTTGAAAATTAACCTTGCTCGTTTGTTTCCAGACCTTTGCAGGGGGAGCCTCAGTCTTGGTCTCACAGGTCGTACAGAACGGGGATAACCACAAACAGATAAGCCTTCCCTTAGCCAACGGCAACAACTCGGGTAAGATTACTGTCAGAATCACGTGGACTATACCTGGAAAATAGGTGGAGAATTGACCAGACAAGTTAACACCTTGTTCACCTTGATATTTGGATAAATAAATAGATATTTCTCTTATTTTTTTACCTTGTTTATTTCATCAAAATGTTGTAATTTTATAATTTTCCTCAAAATTACTACTTTTTTGGTCTAAAAAAAGTTATTTATTGACTTATTCTGTGCCGTAGTCTAGACTTTTGAGTCATTAAGACGCCGGAATAACAATCATCTTGCTAGACAATGTACTAGTACATTTGTTTTTAATTTAAAATTTATCTACTTTAAAAAAAAATGAAAAGGTAATAAATCATCATATTTAATTTATTCTATTCAAGGTAATTGCTCAATTAATCAATCTTAATCATAAGTTAGCTTTTAGAAATGCCCAAGGCTTTTATTTTAATTATTAATTACTAGCTTATTAAGTAATCTAGTTAATATCGTGAAAAATCAATAAATTTATTCTATTTAATATATTTAATGAATATTCCGCTCGTGTCTCATTGCCTGGCACCAGCTAGGTCGTCTCATTAAAAAATCCATTAAGCGAAGTTTTATTACTTGCTTGACATTTTAAGTAAAATAAAATAAACAAGCTAAAAATAAAATTATATTACTTCAATGAAATTAAGGCACTTAAGTTTCAAGGTACTTATCTATATTCAACTGTATGTCTGTTCGGTTTGTTGCTAGATTGAATTTCCATAGTTTCAAAATGGCTTTGAATAGTTCCAAAATAGGCCATTGATAGGCGTATAAACTTGCACGATCAAATTATTAAGCAACACTGAATCATTCGTGTTGACTTGGTTATTCAACTATTTAAAGAAAAATCAACATTTCATTATCCACTTTAATTTTCCTTGGACCTTGATCAGTTTATTTCCAATTCCAATTATTTGTGGAAAAAAAGTGATAAAAATTCATTTGATTTTGAAATTGATATGAAATTTAAATTTATTTTTGAATTTTATTGAAAATAATTTATCGAAAAAAAGAGATTTTTTTGTTTATTCAAATAACTTTGAAATTCAAACCAAGAGTTATCCGAAACATTCAATCCGTTTATTTACATAATATTTGAAAAACAAGATACCCTATCATAGGATCAAACTGTGAAATAACAAGATCATATTTCCTGCCACATAGTTAATGGAAACTGCCTTGCTCCAACCTGGCACCTAATTTTATCAGATATATATAATATTTATTATTTTAACTAGTTCAATTTTTGCCAGCAAGTGTTTCAGCCATCAAAAACCATGTATGAGCTGTCGGTAAGTAAAACAACAATTTTTTTTCAATAATTTTTTTCCATAATTACAGTAAAACTCCTTTTGTGTGAAACATATTATGGATTATAAATTAAAAAATGACTTTAATTATAATTTTCTCCATAATTAAGATTATAATATATTCTGAGTGTGTTTTTCCTCTGTGAGAAAAATTCCATAAATCTGTACAAGGTCATACCGTATCGATTTTATTTTTTTTTATGCCAAGTCATAGGCTCATGATCATTCTCTAGCGTTGCCAAATTAAACATCCTAGTCTCCCTCTCCCTCTCTCTCTCTCTCTCTATGCTTGATGTTTGTGTGTGTTGTTACCATGGACATCTCTGATAAATGGGTTCCAGATTCAAAAGACCAGTTGTTTTATAATAAAAAAAATTAATTCAATTATTAATTAAATTGGACTCAAATGAAATAAATTGAAAAAAGTCGTAAATTTTTGGCCCAAAAAATGTGTTTAACACAAAACAAAACACCTGTTAATCAAATGTCGAGATATTTTGTGCTTAAAATTTAATGACTCATACATTTCAAATGATCCCCAGATCCGGGACCTGTCTCCTATTTATTAATTGTGCATGAACACAACATATGCCATGTTGCCGTTTTTATTAAATGTGTTTATATGTGTTTGCTTATGTTAAATCGCTAATTTGAATTATTCAACAAAAATTCGAAATAGACTTCCTTCCAGGAAGAGGTTAATTTCACAAAAAAGGATCTTGCTCGCACTCGGATTCGGTGTAAAAGAGAAACTAGGTTCATATTATGTGCTTGTTACATTCAACAATAAACTCGATTATTTTTTTCTGCTGGATATCAGTTGAAAGCCCCTAAAAACTGAGAGTTTGTCGACTCATCACTATTTTGAAAAACTAAGAGAAAAAGAAAACTAATCTTTGAATTCAATCATAAGTTGTTTTTTTGGTTATCTTTTTATTTATCGAATCCAAGGCTAAAGTCCTGAACTGAAGTTTGAACTGAAAAAACTTGAAGAGGAGCTTACTCTGCAATCAAGGTAATTTTTTTCTTCATTCTCTCTCTCTTACACTCCCCTCCCTCTCCCAATAATGTTTGCTCTGGATTTTTCCATTGAATGACTCGTTATTCTGTGCTATCAATCGCTTGATAAAAGTGGACAAAAAATATATACACTCCACTCGAGTGCTGTGCTATGTTTGTGCTGAGCTGTGTTTTTCTAAATTTAACATGCTGATAAAAAAAGATCAGCTGACGATATATATAAACACTTGAACTTAAGGATAAGATAATTGAAAATTTAGTTTTCTGTTAATTTGTGCGAAAAAATTGTATCAAATCTGAATCTCTTAGAAAATTTGCTTGCTTAGGCAACTTGTGACTTGGGATTTCACCTTGAGAACTTGAGTGCAGTCATTTTTTTACAGTTTCAGTTGCCAAGCTACTGAAAATTCCATTAACATGATTCAACATGATTAAATTAATTAAAGCAAAATATTCATTTTGCTCGAATGAATTGTGCTCTCTCTCTCTCCCCCCTCTCCCCTCTCTCCTCTTCCCTCTCTCTCTCCCCTCTCCCCTCTCTCCTCTTCCCTCTCCCCTCTCCGACAAAATTGAGACCCTTTTAAAGAATAAGTCTTTTGTTTAATTAATTTTAATGCAGTTTTTCATACCTTTTAAAGATTACCCAATATTTTGTGTTTGGCTCAGGGTATCCAAACCTCGAGCACAGTATGTTTGGTTACAATGACCAAGGTGATCTTATTTGTGTAATAATTGATTAAAACAATTGACTGAATAATTAAATTGCAGTCATTTTTTTCATAACAAAGTTTTTACTTATTTTTCCCGAAACTACTGAACGACTCATAACTTTCACTCATTATTTGCATATTTTCTGTCAACCCTTCCCTCTCTCCCTCTCTTATTCAGTATTTGAGTGAAAAAATTTTACCAAAAATATTATCTCATATTTAACTTTCGATTTTCAATTTAATTAATTAAGGTTTGCCTAGGTTACAGTTGAAGAATTCAGCTAGCAAATATACTGTGTTTGAATGACTTTAATTTAATGGTTGAATGAGCATGGCTATATCAATAAAAATTAATTGGATGTCTAGACATTAAAAAAACAATAAAATTCAATTGTCTGTAGAACTCAACAAGAAAAATATGAACAAGGTGTTTATAACAATCTGCTAACATCAATTCATTATTTAACGCATGAATAATAAGCTAGCAAAATATTTGAATAATCAATAAGAATTTTCCAAACTAGCATAATATTTGCTGAAGTAATTTGATTGATTTTTATTTAAGAATATATGCATGCTCACATACAACGCTCACATTTCTATTGTTTTGAATTTTTTTTAATTAATCGATATTTAAGTTTAATTTGATTTCAAGTACAGAAAAATTCACTGAAAAAAATCTATTCCTTGCTATAAGTGTTTCAAATTCGAACTGTTACCAAGGTAACACAGATACTAATTCCAGAATATTAGGCTATTTACTATGTGCTGAGCGATTATAATTCAAAATAATACTAATTGCATATTAAATGCTCTAATTATGAGTTCAGTTGAAATTCATTATAATATTTGCGGTTATTATACGTAAAGTAGTTTTTTTTGTTTCCATCTCTTAATAACCCGGATATTATATTTTGATGGATGAGTTTACTTAGAAAAAAATGAAAATTCCTACTTAACCTATTCTCCCACATTATTAAGCTGCACGTGCATACACACATTAAGCCTTGGTCACGCAATCGTAAACTTAACCTGGGGGATGTAAATAATCTCCTAGGTTGCACTTTGGTTTTATTAGATTGAATTATTGATCTTGCTGATTTCGAAAAATCAAGTTTCATAATGATCCTTGAAGTGATTTACGATCTAGATTATGAAATCTTCAATTTAATCTTGCAACATTCGCGAAACATAATCTGTATTCTTACGAAATTCAATTTTCCTACCAAGCTAATTCTATTGAAAATTGCTGAATTAGATTGCAACACATTACAACTATTACAACATAATATTTGCTTGATAAAACTTTTATCTATTGATTTTACAATTAATTCAATAAATTGAAAAACAATGTCTCTAACTAATGGGAAAATTATGTTCTTGATAGAAAAAAAAGTTATTTAATGAATTTGTTTTTGTTCTCAAAATAATTTTTAATGATATTTATTGACCGAATAAATGCTATAAACAAGTGAAATTGGAGCTAGGTACATAAATTAGCATGGTGCAATCGAGGATTACATACAAATACTTCCTTGACAACAGAGCAAATTCAAATTTGATCCTGGCTTAATTCCATGGCAACGGCAATTAAGTTTTAGGTAAATGAGCTAGTCAGATTACAGATTTACAAAATATTCGGTAAAATGATCTAGCGTCTTGAATTTCTAGGCTTGACTAGATGTAGCTAGGTGAAAATTAATTCAGTATTTCCTTCTGTACCGCCAGTAAGTTATTTGATTGCGTTTCCAAAACCAAACGCCAATACCTGTGCCCAGTATTAGCAGAAGGGCTGAGAACAGGCACAGGAGTACTGCCCACAGAGGAAAACGCCAACACCTGTACGTGCGGTACGGATAGTCAGCGCAATAGACAGTAATGTCATTAACAGAATCGATAAACGATTCGTACGACTGCCTGTCCTCTCGAGAACACTCGTTGAGCACAGAGTCGGAAACGCAGTCATAGTATCGCCAGATATTGCAACAGACCTGAAGGACAGCACATTTTTAGTGTAATTAATGGTAGAGTAAAGCACTTCCTATGACTCACCAGATGTTTGTATTGATCGGACTCCTGTTTGGGACCGGTATTGCCACTGATCTCATCGAAAGTGTCCAAGAACTTTACGTGGCAATATTGTTCTTGGTCTGATATCTTGGTCATACATTTTTCACAATTGAAATTGTGTTTGATTTGAACCAAATCCGGACGCAGTGATTGACTTACAGTTAACCCAATTATAGCGAAAATTATACTGAATTTGAGCCAAAAATTTGAAAACATTTTCTGTTTTTGTTTTTCGTTTCAATAGTTAATTGAAATCAAATAATGAATTCTTTCGTCAATTAATCTAATCATCGAATCCTTGGTAACCATTGATAGGGATTTGCTGTTAAATAGGTCTCCCTCTCACTCCCTCTCCAATAATGTGTTTATTGAATAATGTTCTTGCTGATTTCCTGTTGAAGGAAATTAGATTCAACGTCATTTTATAAGTGAACTAGCTTGTTTTCTCAACAAACATCCTTATCTATTTTTAGACAATTTTTCCTATTATGGGATATTTTATTCAATCGATACACACGTGTCGTTGAAAAATGCTTTTAAGTTTGATCTTGGAATCGATTTAATAAAATTTAAAGTTAAATTTAAATTTTTTTTTAATTACTTCAGACAAAGTCTATGAGGAAAGGGTTGTCCTTCAGATTACAGACAATTTTTTTTATAATAACACTTTTTATGCGAATTTGATTTAAATTGAAAACAAGTTTTCTATCAAAAAAATTTTCATAACATTTGCGTAAATTTTATTTTAAATAATTTTTATTCAAACCTTTGACGCCTTTCTCGTTAGAGGAAAGGGCTAACTATTCTTCCCACGAGTGTCCAATTTAATCAATAGCACAGAATAAGTCCTTTTGTTGTGTTTATTCTGAGCGGAATTATTTCTGAGACTTAACGCCCACTTCATAAACAAAATCAATTGATATTAAAATTGATATAATTTTTGACTCTAATATCAAAAGTAAACATAAAATTTGATTAAAAATGTTTTGAAGGAAAAAAACGGCCAGAAATTGCTGATCAATAAATGCCTGGATAACTGAATTCTAGCGAAAAAAGATAATAATTTTCGCTTTAAATTCAGTTTAAATTTTATTGATTTTGAAGAAAAAACTTTTCAAATGTAAAGTTAATTGAAAAATACAGTCAAACCCCTGTTCTAATCGTCATAGAAACTAAACTAGGTAAAAATGAAATATCGACAATTAACCTAAAATAATCTAGGCGTGATCTAAGCTAATTAATCTTGGTCTAATCAAATTTCTTAAAGAAAATAAAAAACAATTATCTCTTATTTACGTCAAACAGTCACGTGATTGAACTAGATCATTTTATAGAAGGAAAAACACCTTGATAACATGAAATCCTTAAGAAAACTTAAATAGTAGCTAAAAATAGGCACAACTTTCCTCTAAATAAATAAATTGTTTTCAAAAAATCAATTTTTTTAAAAAAAAAATGAAAACTTCAAAACAATTGAAACCCATTTGAGATACGTCTGTATTGTTTTTGTAATTAATATCAAGGAATAAAAATATCAATTTTTATTAGACTGAGAACCCCAAAGCCTGACACACGACAGATAGGGACAGGTATTAGATGGTTGGCACTACTGGGTATCCATGGCTACCATCGCAGAGAGTCGGTGTCTTTCGGTGGCAGTGCGAGAGAGGTCTTCATATCTCAACGCAATGTCTAAATAGATATTCAGTTATTGTTTTTCTATTAATTTTTCTTAACGTTTGTATTATATTTGAAATTCTGTGCGATTTGTTGTTATTCTGTGCCGACCTCTTATTCTGTATGAATATTACAAACAAAACAACAAATAAAGTGTTTTTTTCTATTTTATATTCAAAAATAATAATTAGTTTTTTGCTATAATTAGTTAATAATCATTAAATTTCATGGCTTTTGATTGCATACAAATCGTGAGTAGAATTCCTATGTTTTTATCATTGGATAGCTCTCTACCCGTGCGATGCCTTTGAACTCTTGGTTATATAATTATTCTGTGCTCTCAGTATTATATAACTGTTGATTCTGTGCTCAGCATAAGTCTCAGAATTCTTGGAATTCCCTAAATTCTGTGCACAGAATATCTGATAACATTTTGTGTATATATATTTATATATAGAGAGAGAGAGATATATATATATAATCTATGAATTGCTATCGATTTTTATAAATTAGATTTATTTGTGAAAAAAAAATTTGCCCTAAAAATCAATTTTTGGTCTAATTTTCATTTTTGATGAGAGGGAGTGAGAGAGAGAAAAAAAATTAATTATATTTTCTATCAATAAATTTATTGCATGTTTAGTTGCATCAATTGTTTGATATTATGACATTTAAATTCAACTGTAATTACCTATTTATTCGTGGCTATAATTGAGGGTAATTTACTTCAAGTAAATATTTTTTTGTTCAGAAAAAAAATTGAGAAATAATTTTGTATTTTCTCATTATTTTCGTAAAACAAAAAACATTTTTCTCTTCATATCTTCCAAACAATGCCTTCAATTATCTGTCCATTTATTAGATGTGTCGATACCAAGGGGTTTGATAACGAAATAAAGGGGGAGTCATATAACAGCACAGAATTGAATAATTTTTTTCTCAAATCTTGTTTACCATCCAATCGAGTGATAAGATTAGAAAAAAATTATTTACATTTTGTTTCCCAAAAATGGGTTATCACTGGAGTTGTGATCAAAATATTGTTATTAACGAAAATTTTAACAAAAATTGTTTTTTTTCTCATTTTATTACATAAAGAGCTTATAGTTTCGTAATCACATCCCCCGCTATGATATCAAAGAGGGGAATAGATAACAGGCTTTTCCTTAAAACCACTCTTACCTGTTCTCTGATAGCAAAGAGTATTTTGTTTCAAAAATTGATTAACAGCTGAAACACGTGTCTCTTTTAAAGGGAACGGTATTTCATCATCTAATCGATAGTTGAATATAAAAATATAAAAAAAACATAAAATAAATGAAAAAAAATATTAAATTAAAAAAACTAATTAATAGTTTCATCCAAACGGTACGTATTTGAACTCAATTAGGAACTCAATATCAAAGGTCTATCCCTTCCCTAAACGTAAACAAGAAATTAATTATTTCTTCTGCGGAAAGGGGGAGGGAATAGAGTGGGGGAAACAGTGGTTCTGGGAATAAAAATCCCAGAATTTATTGAGAATTCAATAAATATTGTACCGAAAAATAAATTACTTACAACTCTATTAACATGACATCCAGTGATATCGTTGCACAGAATATTCTGATCCCTAATTATTTATTAAATTTTTCCATTAAAAATTATCCATGCTTATATTTTGCACTGCATTTTAATCAAGCATTTCATGAAATTATACCAAAAATAGTTTTCTAGGAAACTATTTATACATTTATTTGAAATCATAGCAACAAAAAACATTTTTCTCAATATTGAAAACAAATAGACTTTACTCTGTTTTCATTCCTACTACCGGTAACTGACCATAATGATTATTACCATAATAATATCCTGGGTTATATTCATAGTTGTAAGTTGAGAAAATTATTCCTTTGAGCTAGATCATATTTCTTTCTTAAAAGTAAACAATTCTTAGAAAACTAATGAGACATATATTGAGTCGAGGCTTATCCTGGAAACTATCATATATCCAGGCAAACAACTTTTCAAACACCCATTTATATCACGTACTGAATGGGTGTCTCAAATAAGAGTTCAATATTTTATTACAAATGAATAGAAAAAAATAATTTGATTCAAAAACATATGTATTTTCAGAGGAAAATGTGTTTAAAGTAATTATCAATAATTCGTTTCACAAAAAAATATTTTACTGTTATTTGAGTTTTTGTTTCAAAAAAAAAAAATATTTTTCACAACTATTTTGAACCCAAATCCCAAAACAGAGATCTCGAGACCAGAGCCGTGAGTTGCCAATAGCGCTGAGCGAACAGTCCTATAGGGAGAGCCTACGCCTGGAGCCCATATCGCCGGAGCCACAGATGAATACCCAACCGGTGAGACCAGAGCTCGACTGCAGGTCTTCTCTGACGGCTTTGAATGAAAACTACGAAAAGTATTTGAATTCTTTGCCTCAGAAGCAGAAGGAATACCACCATCTAGTGATGACCGCCCGCAAGAACGCCAATTACCCGCTCCACAAGCTGTCGGCGCCCCTCCTATTGGCCAGACAGCAGAGGACACTCATCGAAGACCAATATCTCCGCCAAAGGGCTCAACTCTGGAGCCAACGACCCAACGACTACTTCGCCGCTCAACAGAAGTCACTTCCGGCGCCACCGACTCCACCGACGCCATACCAGACACAGAAGTCGGCGCCCGTCACGTCTTCGCATCACCCGCTGCCGGCTTTTGGCCAATCGATGGTCAACCGGACCACAAGTATGACGACACCTGTTGTCCAGCAGATGGTCAACAGTTTTCAGCCGCGGGTCAGCTGTTGTCCGACGCCATCCGTTGTCCAGCAAAGTGTTATCCAAAGGACCAATCAATTGGTGGCTTATAACCAGCAAATGAATCACCAAGTTAATCGCCAGATAAATAACCAAGCTAACCAGCAAGCTGTTCATCACCAAGCTCATATCCAAGCTCAAGCCCATGTTCAAGCTCAAGCATCGTTCAACGGGAATCTCCAGAAAGTACAGCAACATCAACAGCAGCATCACCAAGCTGGCCAAGTCAATCACCAAGCTCAAACACTTAATCAACAAGCTCAATTCAGTTGTTGTCCACAACAGACGCATCAAAATAGGGCTCAAAACTATTGTATTGACGGGAATTCCTTTCACAAACTTCTCGTTCAGAACCAACCGCAAGGAGTGGGCGGTCAATGTCCACACTGTCCGCCCGTTTGCAGCCAAGGAGTGCCTCAAATGAGTCGAGACTTCAGTAAAAAGCAAATCAATTCTCCACAAAATGTGAGTACAGGGTCTTTTTTAATTATCTAGAGAAACTAGATTCGAATTTTTAAAAATATTTGATGTGGGCAATAATGAATAAATGAAGTTTTGTGATTGATATTTTAAAAATGTTCCCCTCCTATGGTTATCGAATAATGGTGATGGTCAAAGTCATGTGAATCCCATTATTGACCTTAAATTTCTTGAATTTCTTGGCATAATAACTTTAAAAATTTGATAAATTTGACCTTTTTTGATGCTTTATAAAATTTATATCTTTATATATATATACACTCAGACCCGCTTATAATCCAACCGGTTAATATCAAATTCGACTTATTATCCATGCAAATTGTAAGTCCCAAATGCCCTTGTTAGTACTTTTAATACTGTGGCTATTATCCATTTCGGGTATTATCCTCCTAAAAAGGTCGGTCCTTTCGCGTGGATTATAAGCGGATCTGACTGTATATATCAATTATATCACTTGCTCATAAAACTTCAAGCCTTTGTTTATCTATTCACAAATAAATAATTCTAATATCTATCACTCGTTATAAATGGGAATAAAATATTTTGTCTAGATAATTAAAAAAGACGCGGTAAAATCCGGGAAAGTTCTCCCCCTTGGCGACAGCCCAACCCCTCATTTATTTAAAACCTTTTTTTCTAATTATAAGTAATTAATTTTCACGGAAATAGAGCAGAGAATAGACTCCTCCCTCCCATTCCCCTTTTGTCACGTGATTTGACTCTAAATCTCTTGAAAAACAGGAAAAAGCGATGAATTACTATAAATGGCCTCAAATTGTCGGGAATTACATCCAAAAGACGCCATCAGTTATACAGAAGACAAGTCCTGTGCCCTTCAAGATGCCCAGTCCTCAACCCATTCCGAAGTCAAGAGAACCGACACCTATTACTAAACCTATTCCTAAACCCAATCCAATGCCAATTCCTATTTCAAAGCCGAGTCCACTTCCCATTCCGGAAATGCCTGCCTTTCCCTCCCTTTCACTGAAATCTGTCCCAAAATTTATGAAAAACTCGCAAACAGTGCGACAACTGTTGGAAGTGAACCGGAATCAGACGTATCCCCAACTTATGACAGCCTCCGGTCCCCAACCGCTGATCACCAGAATTGCGAACCAATTGTCTTCTTCTTCTTCTTCTCTAAGAAACTACAGAAGAGTTGATTCCGAGTCTAATGTCATGAAAACCCTTTTACCTCCGAATGGGGTCCCGACTAAACGACCTCCTGATTGGTCGGTACCCAAAGTGACGTCACAGCCTTTGCCAGAAGACATGCCTTTGAATCTGAGCTCAAAAGTGGTCGAAAAGAAAGTGGAAGAGGAAGAGGAAGACGAAGACTGTCTCATATTGACTCACATCCGGAGAACTCCATCTCAAGAGTCCAGAAGTCTGTCCCGAAAGTCATCGGAAAGTTCTTCAGATTCTTGTCGTCTGAGAATATGTGAGACTCCGGAAGAAGATAAGAGTGAAGACAAAATTGAGGACAAAATTGAACAGAAAATTGAAGACAAAATTGAAGACAAAATTAAAGACAAAATTGAAGATAAAATTAAAGACAAAATTGAAGATAAAATTGAAGACAATTACCACAAAAGTGAAGACAATTCACATATAATTGAAGAAAATATTGGAAAAAATTTAGACAAAAACTTCTTCGAAATCAAAGAGAAATCAAAAGAAAACTTTGAAAGAAGTCTTCAAATGATTCAAACGATTGTCGATAGAGTTGTTCCGATTATCGACAAAAAAATCGACGAAACAATTGTCAAAATCAATGAAAAAACTTTTGAAAAGAGTTCAGAAGTTTTGGTCGAAAATCCAATCAATGAATTGAATGTAAGTTTTAATTGACTTTTAATTAAAAGTTTTAATCAAAAAAATAAATGTTTTTTAAAGGAATCGGAGGAAGAGTTCAACGGAAGGCTGAGTGAGTTATTGCAGAAACTCTTGACTTCGGATCCCATCAGAGCTCAGGACAAGAGTCCGGAACCTAATGTCGAATATATACCAGAAATAATCGACAATCGATTTGAGCACAAGTGGTGTCTCGAGGACCAGGAATTTGCCCGATATCTGAATCTAATCAAAACACGTGATCTGAAGCGTAAGCCAATCGCATATCTCAACGCTCGGCACCCCCTCAACGACATTTCCCGATCCATTTATGCGGGAATTGCGACAAAAAAGTCTGTCCTCGACTTCCCGTCAGTCAAGAGAAAGGTTAAGAGTGAGGAAGGAGTGGAAGGAGTGATAAAAAAGAGGAAACTGTTTGAAAGAGAGGTCAGGGATGAAGAGGAAGAGGAGGAGGAGGAGGAGCGCAATGAGTGGGCATTTGTTTTGAAAAGTTTGGACTTCTGTTCGCCTTTAAGTCAGAGAATTGTTGGGGTTTTGCCTCAATTCCAGTTCAAAAACGTTCAATGAATTGTTCAAGGTCATTAACAGAGGTCATTAACTTGGTTGTTTTTTTCAAAGAGGGTGTCCTTGGAAAAGGAAACACGTAACGCTATTTGTGTGTGATTTGTGTCACCCAATGTTTGGTCACATGTTTTAAAACGCGTTTTTATGAATGAATTGATTTTTTTTTATTGTAATTAAAGTTTTGTTTAAAAGTTTTTTTTTCTTCAAATCAAATGTTATTTTATACGTAAAAATGTGACCAAAAAGTTAGTCGTCTTTTATTGCAACTGATCTCAAGAAGTGGAGGAATGCCTTCAATGGAGGATAAGTGAGGTTTGAATTTCAAAAATTAAATTAAATTTTTTTTTGTAAATAAAAACTTTTTTTTTATTGAAGAGAAAAAAAGTCTTTTAATTAAATAACAAATAAATTAATTTAAAGAAAAAAAATGCTTTAAATGTATTCATCGGTAATAGATTTCAATCAATTCCCAT
The DNA here is from genome assembly GCA_034700625.1 of Tectocepheus velatus. Lineage (NCBI taxonomy): Eukaryota > Metazoa > Arthropoda > Arachnida > Sarcoptiformes > Tectocepheidae > Tectocepheus > Tectocepheus velatus. The sequence continues at coordinate 15,357 of JAQIXV010000479.1, read as the reverse complement.
AAGAATTGACACAATTTCAGAAACGACAGCAAAATCCAGAGGAATAACAGCCAAAAGGCGGCCAAACCTCCCAACTGTGCCAACAGCTGCAGACACGTGGTCTGAGGCACGTGCCATAGGTTGAGGTCAGGTGTCAACTGTCGGGTGAACGAGACGTTGACCTCCGATGAGTCACGTGACAGGTGTTCGGCGACCGACAGATGAAACTCCTGTTGAGTGCAGTCTTCGGGACAGAGATGGCGACACTCGGCCTCCAATTGTTGGTAAAATTGATGGGAATTGCAGTCGTTGTCGTCACGTGACGTACAGAACTGTTCCGAGGCTGAGATGAGGTCACGCCTTATGAGAGCCAATCGCGACAAACAGTGATTCTGACCAAAGATGTCGCCACTTGTCTGACACTCGGCTCTCATTCTGACCAAAAGACAGCGCGAAAAGCAGTCGCTGTGACTGAACGGTGTCGACGCCATCTGCCGATCAAATTGGGAACAACTTGTCTTCGGATCTAATTTGTGGTCAAAAGTTGTCGAAAAGAATTGGATCTTAAGATCTGTTTCGCGTTTGACATCAATTTGTGGCAACTTTTGTGACTCGAATGGAATGAAATCCGTTTTGTGAACAAAAAGGTGAACCGCTTCTTGAGATTCCTCTTGAGTTGAGATCAGGAGAGATATCGCCAAATGTTTGGCCAAAGATATGGCCAAAGACTGACCAGTGGTCGAAAACTGACCACCACTAGTGGCCGGAGTGAAGCGCGAGAAGTATGTGAAGCACTTCCTGTTTCTGAAGAACCACTGGAGAGGTGGGGAACAGGCGTTGAGCCGATTGTCCGACACGTGATTGTGTTTACATCTGTGGAATAGATCTGAAGACTGATTGAAGAGACGCTCAATTGTCTGACAGTCGGAAGTGTTTTGAAGACATCTTGTATTTAGGGGAACCGCCAGAGGGCGACACAGACTGACTGACGGCCACTGGAAGTGTTCCGGAAGAGTGTATTGTCCGGAGAGGAGTGTCGCCCTCTGGAGGTATTGATCCAAACTCTGACCCAATTGAATGGTCAGCGCTATTAGTGAGGCCAGAGTTATGCATACGACTGTCCACTGACGACACGTGACGTGAGATAGGAGTTGACGAATGAGACCCGTCTTAGACTTCTTCCAGTGCTCTGTCCAGAGAGGGATCTTCTTCTTAAGGCTCTTGTCGTCGGGAATGTCGTATTCGACCTGTGGTTGGGTTTTAATGAAGGTTTTAGGGGGAGCTGTGAAGTGAGGGGAGGGGAAGAGGACTTACCTGGAATGCGACTCTCGCTGAGTCGAAGTGGACTTTCTTTTGATTGACGTTTTGCTTGAATTGTTTGCACGCATTGAGTGTTGGACTTATTTTATGCATTGCTTTCAATCAACAAAAATGTAATACTATTTGAGTTTTTGCTTCAATGAAAATATTTTGAGGCAAAAGGGGTTTGTTTTTCATTCATTGGTTTCCATGGAAACAATAATTCTCTCATTCATTAGCGTTGAGTGCTTTTCACTATTTATTTAATTACTGATTAAATCGAGAGATAATAAACTCTTCGACCAACAAAAAAAAAGTTCTGTTAGAGTTCAGTGACCCCACTGTTCAGAGCACAGGGAGCTGTCAATCACGTAGTTCTCGCACTTTGAGGCTAACAGAGCGCTTATGTCAGCTCCTGATTTGCTTTTTCAGCAATTTTTTGACTCAAGATTTCAGATTTTTTAATCGCTATCAGAATCACGTGCTCTCAGCTCCCATGGCAACAGTGGGGGCTCTCAGGGGGCTTAACATCTTCAATTGGGATGACCTGGGTGGGAATAGGTGGACAGGGAGCTATTATTTGGTTAGTTTTGTAGTGAAAAAAGTTGAGAAAAACATCTGAAAAGTCGTTTCGCAAGAGTTTTAAAGATTTGTTTATTTGACGAAAAATCTTATCAAAAGTCTATTCAATAAATTTTAAGGACTTTTGACTCCACTTCTAAATGGGTATAAAAGCACAGCACAAGTCGTAGCACAAAATCATTCAATTGGAGTCCATTCGTATTGACAGACAAATGGAGCCAATCGTCACATTTTTATTGGTAACTCTCGCTCTCTCTGGAGTCCACTCAGGTATACAAAACACTTATTCTGTGCTATAATTGAAAAACTAATAATAATTTTTATTCATTAATTCAGTGCCTATCGAGTGGTCGTCCAGTCAGTGCTCACAGCAATGCCTAAACGATCCCCAATTCCTTCGATACGATTCGGGACAGACTTATGTCTACCGTTTGGAGACACAGACACTCATCACGTCTTTCGATCACCAGACGGAACAGTCTGTGAGTCAACAGTCTTTGGTGGAGTTGTCGGCTCTCTCTCCGTGTGAACTATCACTTCAAGTGAGAGAAACACGTTTTCAGGGTTTGGATCCCGAATACGGACAACAGCTCAGCCAAGAACTGGACGCACAGCCACTGGTCTTCGGCTACGACGACGGTCTCGTCACCGATGTCTGCGCCCAACAGTCGGACCAATTGTGGTCTCAAGACATTAAGAAAGCAGTCATTTCTTCGCTGCAAATGTCGGCCAAAAGCCTGACTCAGACGACAACTGTTGTCGAGAGCGACGTTTTGGGCGAATGTGAGACCACTTATGACGTCATTCAACAGAAATACACCCAAAAAGTTGTCCGAAAACAGAAACAACTCAATAGATGTGAGAAAACCAATCAAATTGATTGATAGATAACTAATAGACTCCTCCCCCTAATAGGTGCTAAACGCCAATCAGCATACGTGGGACTCTTCCCCCGATCCTATTCTTCGTCTCAATACTCTTCGATGCCTATAATGAACGCCACCTATGAGTGCGTCCAGACGTTAGACAAAGACCTGATCACTGGCGCCACCTGTCGGGAGACGCTTCAACTGAGAGGAACCGGTATTCAAGTTGTAAATCAAATGACGCTCCGATTCGAGCGACAGCTGTCGTCCACCCAATTGAGCCGTCCGTCGATGGCATCACTGGTTAGGAGCGGTAATCATCTGTTGATGTCTTCGCGCTTCAACTCTCAGCCAAAACAGGATTTGATTCAAGTCTTGCGTCAAATCTGTCAACAATTGGAGTCCGAGTCTCAGATCGAGAGAACTGTTGAGTCGTTTCCGGAATTAGTGGAAAGCCTTAAGAATTCCCAACAATTGGAGAGAATCTCGAAATCACTTCAAAAGCAAGAGATCTGTCAATCAAACCAATTGTTTGACCTCTTCTTGGATGCCAGCGCTCTATCGGGAACTCCTCAAGCGATTCAAGTCTTGATTGATGTCTACCAAAGTGGACGGGTGTCCAAAACTCGATCCAATTATCTCTTTTCACTTCTTTCGATGACTTCTGAACCAAAACAAGAGTCCATTCAGTCATTGATTCCACTCTTGAAGAACAGCCAAACCCCGAAACACGTGGTTCTCGGCATTTCCGGTTACGTTCACAACTTGAAGGCCTCCACTTCCGGTCAGCGTTCTGTCCAACAGTCGGCCGACCAGTCATTGGACGCACTTTTGGAGAGATTGAGTTCTCAACAAAAAGACTCAGAAATTGTCGGAACTCTTAAAGCGATTGAAAATATTGGAGTTGAAGGACACCAGAGGGCGCGCCAACAGTTGATCCGTTTGGCCAAAGATCAGAAGATATCAGATTATGTCAGGTCTTCAGCCATCAGAGCCCTGTCCGAAGCCATGTCTAACGACGAGAGACAACAATTGCTGGAAGTGTTCAAAAGAAGCCAAGAATCAAATGAAATCCGAATCAATGCCTATAAAGCTGTTGTCATGTCTTCGGCCACAAGAAGACAATTGCAAGACATCAAAGAGCAGATCCAGAAGGAGAACAACCGACACATTCAACAATACGTGAGAAGCCATCAGAAGAATCTCCGCGAGAGCTCTGATCCCCACAAGAAGTATATCCTTCCGTCAGATGCGCCCTCTTTTGACGAACCATCGAAACAGTGGTTCGGAATCTCAAACAACTTCGAGACCTCATTCATGTTTGACGCCCTGTCTGTGGGCGTGTCTGCCGAGGGTGACGTCATCCAGGCTAAGGATGGGTCGTTCCCCAGGTCTGTGACCGCGAATGTGACTCTACCTCTGTTTGGACGAGAAATTCAATTAATTGAAGTGGAGTTCAGACAAAAGGGTTTCGAAAATGTTTTGAACCAAAAGTTAAGAGAAATTCAAAGAACAAGTTCTCAAAATCTATTCAATCATTTGATATCTGAGGCCTTGGATGTCGTCTATAAGGCTGACCAGTACTCAAATCAGGTCCAATCACGTGACCTCCAGATGCAGATCCACCTCAAGTTTGACGGAAAGACTGTTCTCTCAATGGATTTGTCGGACTTTAAGTCTTCAGACAATTATCACATTTTCAACCATTTTAGACAACAATTGAGGGACAGACTCGACATCGACAGAGCGTTTGCTGTCCAACCGGTCAATACACGCATCCAATTGCCGACAACCAGTGGTTTCCCGGTTTTCGTCCGATTGAACGCAACTCTTGTCTCAACTCTTAAGACTTCGATCAAAGTTTCCGACAGTTCTTCGGATCAGAAGTCCTTCGACGCGATGATCGCTCCCTCTGTTGGCCTTCAATTGGAGGCTGGCGTCGAGTTTATGGCCAAAAACCAGAAGAAGTCTATCGAATGGGTCTCCAAATTGAGTTCTTCTCCCGTTTGGGACTCGAAGACCGAAATCAGAGACAATAGAATCGCAAATCTGAAGATCAATGTCCCGAAAGAGTCGCAAACTCTGGTCAGAGCCGAGAGTCGGGTCTACGAGAGGGACAGTCAGGGGAACAGAAAAGAGATCAAAAATAGTCCTTTGAATCAATATTTTGGAAGCAGTGGTCAGAAGAAGGTCTGCACTCAATCAGCGAAAAAGGCTTTGGGTTTGTATTCAATGAATAAAAAACTTTTTTTTTTAATTAAAACTTTTGTTTTTCTCTTCAAAAAGGACTTCAAATCTGTTATAAAACAAATCAATTGTCATATGAATTGAGTCTCGAGAAGAGCGACCCCTCACTCAACACCTTCGAGATGTCTGTAGAGAAGGCGTCCCATAATAGCGATGTCCAGACCTATAGAATCTTTTTCAATACTCCCAACAGTCAAGTGGACCGACATCTTGAAGCTCAGGTTCAGATTGAAATGCCGTCATCTGAGAGGCAGTCCCTTAAGGCTGAGATCAGAAGTCCATGGATTAGATACTCAGTTGAAGGACAGGTAAAGAACGACCAAAAAGAACAGTCACTCCTTTTGGACGTGAATAGAGACGGAAGGAAACAGTTTGGACTCGATTTGGGTCTTGAGGTCACACAAAGAGGTCAAAAACGAGAGTTCAGACCTCGACTTAACCTCCAATTGGGCCCACAATCGGAGACAATCGCAATGACAGGACAGGTAGCAGTTTCTAAGGGCAGAAAAAATCAACTTTACTTCAATTTGGAGGGAAATCAGAAACAGTTTCTCAAAGGATCGCTCGTAAGAGAGGGTGAGTGTTGAGAGTCGACTGTCTATTATAGGGCTGTCCTCTTATTCTGTGTTTTTCATTCTTCAGGAGAGAGAAAGTCTTCCGATTTCAGAGTTTCCACGGATTTGACGATAAATTTACCTCAAATTGAGTCAAGAATTGTTGGTCTAATGGAGAGATCAGGTCAGCACACACTCGACTCCGACCTCACAGTTGAGTATAAATTAAGAAGAGGAAATAAAGAGTCGTTTAAAGTGTCCGCAAAAGTCCAGAACTTGACTCAAAGCACATTCACTAAAGTTTCCGCTTTTGGAGAATTGACTTCGAGTCAATTTCCTCAATATAACTTCCATTTGGCGTACAATCTATTGGCCAAACCTCAGCCCAACCCTCAAATCGAAAACGAATTGACAGTTGCCTGGACTCAACAGCTCAAGGAAAAGGTCCACGTCTTGCACGTGACTAAAGTCTCCCAAAAGTCTTCTGAAGAGAAATCAATTGAAAACACTTTGAATGTTGAGATAAATATTGAGAATCTTAATACTCCTCTTCGCGTTAATTACGAGTTGAGAGCCAACGCACAGGTAGTCAGTGACGTCACTAATGGACCCAAATATACGGCCGAAGTCGTGGGTAAAGACCGAACCGGAAATAAGGCGAATGACGTGAGAGTGACCTTTGGATACAAACACGTGTCGAGAAGTCCACTCCATTTGACTCTTGAGGCGAATCTTAAGACCCAATCGCGAGATATTCAATACAGGGATGAGTTGAGACAGATGTCACATGACGGAGAGTACCATGGTCAATCTTCATTCATGTGGGACAAGGATCAGAAATACGACTTAAACTACGATTACAAGTCTAAGAATGGACACGAAGTCGACTTCCGGTTCAACACTCCTCAGAACCATCAGATCAGACACTCGGGTCTTCTCAAACTCTCGAGGAATGAGTTCCAACTGAAGAGCAAATTGTTTGCAAATCAGAATCAGTTGTATTCAATTGACGCCCAACTGTCACGTGACCAGAGCTCCCAATTGGAGGCTCAAACACAGGGATACCAACTGAGAGCAGATCTCTCCCCCTATACCGTTCCCCAATTGGTCTCGTGGTCGGTGTCGACACCCAATCAGTTGTTACACAAGACTGGAGTCGAATATATCCCGAAAACGGCTTTTAGTCTGAAATCCGAAACAAAACAAAATCAAAGAAATGTTTTGGCCGTAAGTCTCACGTGACTTGAGTTTTAAGTGTTAACCCTTTCCTCACTTTATTTTTAATTCAATTTTCAGATCGATTCCCACTTTTCTCGATCCCAACCCTCGAGACTTGTCATCACTTCTCAACCAATTGAAGGCCGAATAGATTGCGATCCATACCAACAGAGGTCAGCACAGGTGCTCATCTCCAGCCCACGTGACGACTGGCAGCACTCCTCCAGTCTATCACTTGAGCCTCACTTTCAGATAAAGTCTTCGACAGTCAGCAAAGGAAAGCCTATTATTGAGATCTCCTCCCAATACAGTCCCCAACAGTCGACGTTAGTATTGGACGCACCCGACTATGAGAGCCATCTGTCGGCAGATTATGACAGACGACAAAAATCTGGACAATTGTCTGTTCGCGTCAATCAATTCAAACATAAAACAGATTTCGATCTCAAGAATCAAATTAAAGTCAACTCTGAGTCCCATTTCTCGCGCCGTCCTCTCAACCAATTGCAGTACAATTACAAGACTGCAGATGGCGTTCACTCTCTTCAGACAACTCTTGGCGAAGACTATGGCCTCGATTTGGAGGGAAAACACTGGTCTTCGGCTCAGGACTCGATTGTCGAGCCATTCCTTAAAATCAACGGAAGATATAATGACAGGAAAATTGAGTCTTTGCTCAGAAAACAGAGAAATAATTGTAAGAAAAAAATTACAAAAAGTTTTATAAAAAGTTTTTAACGCTTTTTCTTCACTTTCAGTGAATTTTGAGACAAAACTCGAGAAACAAAACAAGAATTTACTGAACATTAAGTCTTTGATCAGTGACTCACCTTATGAAGAGTCTTCAGTTTTGTATACTTCCCCTCAAACCAGAGCTCAATTATTTGTCACTCCTTCGAAAGAACTGCGCGTTGAAGTGTCTGCCCCTCAGACAAGTCACGTGTCTGTTGTCCAGTGGCCCCAAAACGACTACTCATTGGACTCGAAGACAAGTTATGGCGAAAAGTATTTGAATTTAATTGGAAAGCATTCACTGAAGATGTCGTTAGTGTCGCTGAGAAGCCACGCCTTCGACGCTTCGGGAGAGTTAACACGTGATCCGGATTCACCCAAATCCAAGTTTTCCGTCCAATCAAAGTACGGAAGCTATCCATACAATCACGTGACAGAACTCCAATACCAGAGACCCACCAATCAGTGGAGAATTGACTCACAAACGGAACGACACCCCAATGTGAATGTCGTCTCATTCCAAGGCGAATACAATCACGTGACCCAACCCTCGACTCTCAACTTGAAAATCGGTCAACAGGTGGCAGTCAAGGCTTCCGCACAACTCTATGGACAGCAGAAGAAGATCCAAATCCAGACGAAGAATGGGAAGCAGTTCTCACACGTGACTGACGTCCAGTTCTCTCCTCAAGACTTTCAGATTAAGTCCCGAACCGACGACTCTTTTGGTCGGAATATCGCGAAAATCGATTCATATCTGACGCCATCTTTGGGTCAAAAATCGCACATTTCTTATGTGAGTCCCAATAATGACGTCTCCTTTGAGTTCGAGCGACAAAAGAGAGCGAAAATCGATTTGACTTCCGGTGAATACAAACACAAAACCGAAGTCCAGAGAACCGGAAATGGAGTTCAAGTGACGTCTCAGACCACCAGAAAGGCCTCACCTCTGCTCCAAATTGACTCCCAATTGAATGGATGGGACTCTGATTCACACTTTAATCTCAATTCACCTCAAATTGTGGCCAAAATTAGTGGAAATCCGTCGAAAAGATCGGCAAAAGTTGAGTTGAGTGGCGCCTCATATGAACACCAGTCGGAGTTCATTCAACCCTCAGAGAGTTCGTTGACCTTTGGCTCCATAACTAACTATCAGTCGAAGCCTTTGAACAGAATTTCGGCAAAACTCAATGCGTATGCGCAGAACGACTTCGAGTTTGAGAACCCTTCCTATCAGGTGAAGACTGGCCTCAATCTCGCTGAGAGGGCGGCCCTCCTGGAGCTCAAGTCAAAGTTGGCTAAAGGGCGACATCTGTTGGCTTCCGTACGAAACACTGACAACGGATTTCATTCAGACATTGCCTGGGATTTGGAGAAAGACCCCAATCAGAGGCTTATCGTCGATGTTAGCGCTCAGCACAAGTCTGATGGAGGCCTTTGGGGTCAACAACAGACACAATATGGGCTTAATTTGAATTATGCCGGAAATGATGTGAGACTAGAGTCGGAAATGTCTTCCGATGTGTTGAGAGGTCCGCACACGTGGCAAATGAGTTATACCCCCAAATATAATCCCAAGAGAGACGCGATTGGCCTTAAAGTGAGTCACGTGATCAACAAAAACAACCAGGAAATGAGATGCGCTGTTCAATACACGGAAGCTTTGAAAGAGAAATTTGGCGCCAAAATGACTGCTCGCCTATTGGCCGACAATTCTGACCAATCAGGAGTCGAGATCCAATTGGAGACCAACGCCCCCTTTAATCCCGATTTGGAGACAAAGATGTCTTTCATTGAAAGGCATTCCTCTCTTAAGAGAAGGAATTCCGAGATTTTTGTCGAATTGAAAGCTTTGAAGACTTCACTCGAAAAACAATTTTTAGTTTCAATTGATTTAAGAAAACAATCGGAAAATCATTACAACGGAAAGGCTGTGATTGAGACGCCATCTGTCGGACAGAAAGACATTGAGTTTGAGTTCAATGAAAATCAATTGACTTTTTGGTCGCAAAACTCGAGCGGAAAGGAACTCGAGTTCAACGCCCAGTATGAGCCCCAACAGCGCTCAGCACAACTCGAGCTCAAGTCGAATATCAGAGGAATTCCTTCGGTTTCCGCTTCCGGTTCAGTGAATTCAGAGGAAATGAGTTTCACATTGGATTCGGACTCAAATAGAGTTTTGGATTTTTCACTCCAGAGGTCGGGACAGTCGTTGAGAACTGGAATTGAATTGAACGGAAGAATTGAGTCAAACTTTTGGCCGAAAATCGAAACAAAAAATTCGATAAAAGTTTCGGAAAATAATTTCGATATTCAATCGAATCTTAAGAAAGACTTAAAACAAGTCTTTAGTTTCCAATCAAATGGTGATAAACAGACTTCCGGTTTGTGGACAGGAAGTGCTCAGGTGTCGACCAACGGGGCAGAGCTCGCGCGTGCGTCCATCGAATCAACGTTTGGCACACAAAACATGAATTACGTGTTGAAAGCGAAGACACGTGACTTCGAGCCAATAAGAGTCCAGTTTTCTCAGCAAAAGATCTCAAAAAACGAACGGAAGTTGAGTTTAACCGCCTGTTCCGGAAGTGAGAGATGTGTCGACGTTTTGGCCGCTTATAAGACAAGAGACCAAAGACTGGAATCGGCTCTCATTTCGGTCAACAAAAGGGGAACCACTTTTGAGATAAAGACTTCATTTATGGAGAGAATGGCTTCCGAGGGAAGGGAGGACTCGATTCTTGGTCTGACTAAGAATGGAAAAGTCCAGCAAAAGATCCGAAACCAACTTCAGGTGACAATCAATGGCCACTCCTTAGGATTTGACTCAATATCCGCATCACGTGATTCGCATGCCTTCGACTCCGCCTTAAAGTTGTTTTTTCCCTCAAATCGTTTCATTTCAGTGAAAACTGATTTCAAGAAAACTTCAGAAGAAATCATTCAAAAGATTCTGATCTCACGTGACCTCAACTCTCAGCCACTATTGGAAGCCGAGACACGCCTTCAGAACAATAACCAACGAATCAGAGCTCAGATTCATGTGTCGTCACAGAAGTTCCAGAGATCGCCGAAAGGGGTGGTCATTGAAGTGCAAAAAGCCATTCCTTCGAAGCCTTTTAGCGCGAGATTAGAACTGGACTTAAGCCGAGACCCGAACTCCGCCCTCACCGTCGAAGCAGAGGCTCTTCAACGCCCTCTGGCGTCCGACTCCTACTCCCAAAACACGACCTACTCTTTGAACGTCTTCTCACGTGACAGACGACAGATTGACCTCCAGGTCAAGGGTCACGTGTCTAAGGAAAGTGTGGGCGTTAATTACGTGAACGTTAACCGAAGGGGACAGAGAAAAGAGGGTTCAATTCAATTACGTGTATTGGAGTCCAACTCTAATGAACAGAGATTTGAAAGTTTTGTTTCCGTTTCCGACAAAAGATATAAAGTTTTCGGAGTTTTCGCCAAAAACTCAAACGAAATGAATCTTAAGATTAAGAATGAATTGAATGGAGAGGAAAGGGATGTGAGAATAGCTTTCAATAATCAATGCCTTCAATGGGAACAAAAAAGAGACCAAAAAACTGAACAAAAGCTCGAAATCTGTGCATCACTTCAATCACGTGATCAGAAAGTCTTGTCTTTAAGTCTCGAAAACGAATCGAAAAAGAGTTTGGATTTGAATCTCGAGATCGACGACAAACAGGTCCTGAAAATAGACTTCGATTGGAGTCCAGACTATTGGCAGTCGATTAGAGAGACCTCTAGTGGACACTCACAGCAACTCATCGAAGAGTTGATCCGAGAGGTGGCGCACAAGTCGTCAGTAGTTTCGCAGCAATTGACCGACGATTTGGCACTTCCTTTGGTTTCTCTCTTTTCCGATGAATTCCAAGACTTATTCCAAGAACTCCTTAAGAACTTCTCCATTCCTCAGCCAATTGTCGAGATTTGGTACCAATTGACGTCATCGGCTGATAGATTGGTCCAAAGGGTGAGTCAAGTGCTGCCCTCTTTTGACCAGACGTTGAGATCTGCGCGAAAACAATGCAAGCGATTGGAAGTCTGTTATAAAACTCTTTACGCTCTGGAAAACTATGGCTTGGATTCACTCTGGGATCTGTTGCTAAGCAACGCTCAACAACTGGCCAAACAGACCCACCGTCTCGTTATGACCACTTCCGGCCGTATTTATGGTTCAATGCCTTCGATTCCCGATTGGATTACGAGTTCTGTTGAAGACTATCGACAATCGATCGAAGCTTTGATTCAATCGATAATCGATTCAAACACTGAATGGAAACGACTTTCGCAACAATTTTCGAGAGTTTTGAATGAAATCCAAAAGAATTCCGAAGAAATCGATTGGAATTCAATTAAAGAGTCGATCGAAGAGTTGTTCCAAATCTTATTCTCCTCTCAGAACAGCTCAAGAGTTGTCGTTTGGGATCCCAAGAGAGGAAGGGCTCAAATCGAGATCAGGTCACCCGTCACTCGACGCATGCGCTCTCTGGCGGACCAAAAGATCAAAAGTATGTTCTTCTGAAGTGAAGAACTCTTTTCTGTATTTTATTTTTGAAATAAAAAGCATTTAATTTGAAAAACAAAAAGATTTTGAAGTCATTTGGAGTGAAGAGAGGGTCGTCTCGAGGGATGTGCCCATAATTGAGAGGAAAAACGTGAGAAAGGCTTTGGTTTTGGCCAAAAGCGAGTCCTTTGAGTTGAGTTCAGTTGAGAACAAAATTAAACTTAAAGTCAAACAAAAGTAAAGTTTTTTTGGTTTTGAGTAAAAAGTTATTAAAAGTTTTGGGAATTTCCAGAAAATTCCAAATAAACTCAGAGTTGGAGTGGGTTTCGGACTTCCGGTCCTTTTCTGTTGACTTTCTTTCGGAAAAAGCGATTGAAATGAGTTTTCGGGAGAAAAACGAGTCATTAGTCGTCAAATGGATTCCAATCAATAATTTCGTAAAAAGTTTTATAAAAAAAAGTTTTGAAAAAAGTTTTTAAAGTTTTAAAAGTTTTTAGATTTCAGTGAAAATCAATTCTTCGGAAAACTTTTCTTTTGAATCAAGACTTTCGCCGAAAACCAATTCGAGTCTCAGTTTTGAGGACTTCTTATGTCTTAAACTCTTCGATCAATACATCCGTAATATTCCTCAAGAACTCAAACTCTGCACAGAATCAGTAGAGGTGTGTGACTATGGGGTAACTCTTGTCGAACGTGAGATCATTCCTCGTCTTCCCAATGAGTGTCTCACGTGTTCTCAAGGGATGGCATTTGGGGAACGGGAGGTCTTTAACAGGACTTTAGATGAAACCGAAGTCTTGTTTCTCTTCGGATGTGTTTTAAACGAAAAACTGAAGAATTCTTCGAATCGTTTATCGAATGCTTTGAGAAAAGAGTTTAACCGGAAGTCAATTGAAGTGAAGTTCCGCTCATTTGTGGCCAAATCTGACGGTAATTATCAACAGTTTTGGCCAAAAGCCGAACGAAAACTCAATTTCCGAAGACTTCCTGAAGAGACCGGAAACGGAAGCCATTCATTCGACTTCCTATTTGTGACGTCACCCGTGAGCCGTCCTCTGAGTCGTCACGTGATTGCCATTGAATGTCAGCCAATGAGCGAAAAGAGTTTGGATTTTGTTTCCGCGAGAAATCATTTTCTGTAAGTTTTGCAAAAAGTTTTCAAAAGTTTTCAAAAATTAATGAAAAGTTTTATTTAAAAGCAATTCAAATGATTTTCTTCACGTTTTGACGGCACGTGAGTTCAGAATCAGAGCCAAAAAAGCGCGTCACGTGATTGGAGTGGACGCCAACACCGCATTCACCGCTCAGGGAGGACAACAGCCAGAGCTCAGGTCTCACGTGCAGGTGACACGTGATTTGCTTCACGTTTTGGCAATTGAGACAAACGGAACTATTTTTAGATTAAAGGCTTTGAATCAAAAAAAGTAATAAAAGTTTTCAAAAGTTTTTTTTCTCAAAACTTTATTTGAATTTTTCAGTTCTCGCGCTTTAATCGCCCGAAGAGTTGTCGAAAACCACGTGACTGAGGGATGTGTTCACTGCGATTGTGTGGTCAGCAGAGACCACGTGACGGCCACTCGGGACTGTCGGGCATGTGATGAGAGACGAGCGATGGTCGAACCGGAAGAGAGTCAGGAGTGGGGGTCAGAAGACGATTACGATGGGGACGAAGAGGGGGAAGAAGAGTAATCACATGACTTTTAATTTCAATTAATTGTTATTAAAATTTAATTAAAATATAAAATACTGTTTGAACTGAAATTCAATGGAATTTAAGAAAACTGTAAATAATAAAGTCGTCAAATGTTTCTCAATACCCATCCCTTCAGTAATCTTTAAATTGAATGTAAAATAGATTTTTAAAATGGGGACAAAAATGGGGGAAAAATTTTGAGAAAATCTAGAAGTTTTTTCCTTTAAATAAAACATTTGTTTCTATTCTCACAAAAAAATTGTATAAAAGTCTCTCTATTCTTGTGAAGGCATCGGAAGAGTGCACTACACGGTTATCACTGGCCCTCAATGCACTGGATATAGATTTTAAATTAATTTTAATTACAATTAAATTGAATTCACTTTTCGTTTAGTTTTTTATTTGTTTTTCAAAAGTTTTTTAAAATAATTCAAAATGTTTTCAAAAAGTTTAACCCCTTTAATGAGAACTTCACTGAAATATTAGGGTTTTCCAAAATACATTTACTTTGAGTTAATTTTCAATTAGTTTTATTTTTATATTCTTTAAAACGAATAAAATTATAAAATAAACAAATAATTAAATATCAATTGATTTGATTTTTCTGCAGTTTTTCTTAATTTTATCGATAATTAAGTCACGAATCGACACATTATTGACAAACAATTGAATTGATTCCAGTCTTGAGAGTCGTCCCAAAGAGTCTACCGTTTGTTCCGACACTTCTATCGGAGGACTTATTATAAACAAATTCCGGAGTTTTGGTAAATAAATGTCAATATCTTTGAGTAAATCCTCTTTAATAGGATTTTTGTTCCTAAATAATAAATCGATAGATAAATGAGTCAAAGACTGCAATCCTTTGAAGTTTTCCATAAATTTATGTAATTCTGAATTATTTTTAATTCTTAAGTTAAACCCAAGTCTTTCCAAAGCTTTGAATTTCTTCACTTCAGTCATAAAACTCTTCCATTGATCCAAAGAATTGATTTGATTGCAAACATTTAAAGACTTTATTTTAAGGCATTTGTCGGGCAGTTGTCTCAAACCATTGATTGTAATATTGATTAGATTTTCTAGATTACCACCGAAACCACCGATATTAAGGTAAACCAATTGATCCAATTTTGTGATGTGTTTGAAAACAGTATTCATTTGGTTTTGATCATTTCTAAACAAATAAATCTTGAAATGAGTCAAACGTTTATTGTTTTCAATAAATTGTTTGAAATTTTTTTCAAATATTTCCGGACTTTTTTCGAAATCATTCAAATCTATCGACAATTTCTTGAGATTATTGAACAAAATGGACATCAATTGATTGCTTTGAATCATGTCTTCGATATGCAGTTCTTCGAGTTTAGGGAACGCCATCTCAAACCATTTAAAGCAAACATTACTGACTTTAATTGAAACTAATTTTGGGCCAAATTTTTCCGCAAATGAGTCCCTCACAATTAAATCGATATCCGATTCATCGATAGTTTGATATCTTCGGAAATTCAAAGACTTAATATTCGGTAAGTTTTTCATCACTTTTTCCAACGCTTCCGAAAGTGAAATCTTTTGGTCAAACATTATCTGATGAATATCTAAATGGTATTGTCTTTGGAAGACAGTCCTCTGGAACTGCTTTGAAACGCACTCAAACTTAAACTTCTCTTTAAT
>JAQIXV010000478.1:0-33462 GCA_034700625.1 Tectocepheus velatus | reverse complement strand
ATCTGAAGTTCAATAGACTTGTGATAACCCTTTGGCTGATAGTTGTGTTGGTTTTGTCGATACATTTCTGTAACTTTTTATTGGATTACTTGATTCAAACCACACCCGACCTCAAGATTGACTCCTGGGATGACCTTTACAGTAGGAAAAACATCAAGATACTATTGTCGCCAGCAAGTAGCGTGTACAGTTTTGTTAACAAATCGGACAGTCCTATGGCTCTGAACTTCAGGTCCAGAATAGAATTGTTGGAAACGGAGGTTACGGATGAATTTAAAAATTCTTTGCACGATAAAATGATCAGTGGCAATTATGCTTACGTCAACATGAAATGGAACTTGATAGATTTGATGAACACCATCTCGAATAAAAGCCGCGAGTTTTTGGACAGGTTTCACATTTCCAAAGGCAATGGAGGATATCTACCTTGCTTCATTCCGGTCAATAATGAGCTCGATAAAAACATTAGAATGGCATTTGATAATATGTGAGTTTAAAGTAGATGAAGTTACCTAGCTTGAATATTTTGATTTTTCAAGAATTACTCGGATGACTGAAAGCGGTGTTTATCACAAATGGAAGAAAATATTTCTCAAAAAACTTGGAGACGAGAGACTGACCGGAGAGAGAGTGGAAGTACCGGATATATTGTCGTTTGCGCCGATGAGAGTCCAAAATATATTGGACCTATTTTACCTTGCTTGTTTGGCAATAGCTTTTTCATTGGGAACTTTGTTGGTCGAGATGTTGTGCAACAGATTCCAAGATATTTGTAATGAATTTTTGATAATTAATTACTAATTAATTACTGAATTGATTTCACTCTTAATAGTTTTGGTTATGCTATTCGAGACTTGGTTCGTTTTACTCCCTCATTTACCTTGTTTATTTTACTGCTACCCGTTTAAGCTGAACACGTGAAGAACATTTTACCAGCCTAATTGTTCATGGATTATTTTTAAATTTAATTTAATGGTAATATAGTAGTAAACTTGATTGTTTTATTCAAGATTGTATCATGATAGTGTTTTCAAATCAATAATCTAGGTTATAAAAAAAATGCAAAGCTAATTAGATTGGTCCAGCTCTTATTCATTAGTGACCACATTCTCGAGTGGAAAGGGTTCAGGAATTGTAAGGTTTTTATTGAAAAGTTCCGCAATTTTTCTCTAAAAACTTGATTTGAATTAAAATATTAATTGATTTAAAACTTATGGGAATTTTTAGACTCATATCTCCATTGAATTGTATTTCAATTTCACTTATCTATTGATTGATTGAAACCAAAGGTTGAAAAAAAAATTGAATCAAAAGTAAAGCCTTTGTTTCAAAAACTCAAAAACTTATAACAATTTTTGTCTCAAATCAGATGAAAGTACTGTTGGTTTTGTTGGTCTTCAATATGGTTTGGCTCGAGTCCAGTCCCGTTTATGGCGATTGTCGCAATCCGGTGATGGGGATTATTGGGGACATTTGTCAGCAAGGATATAATTGCAACCGGGACACTGGAAATTGCGATCTTCTTGGAGGATATGGACCTCTTGGACTACCCATACCCAGCAATCCATATACTTATGGATAATCTAATGGCGACTTCAATTAAAACTTAATTAAACAAAAATTTCTTATTTTTTAAATAAAACAAATTTTTAGTTTATTTGGAAATTTATTGAACTTTTTTTAAGCTAGATAAAAATATTTTGTATTTGGTCATTTAGATTATGGTGGGTGGAATATTTCTAGGTAATTTTAGTCGCCTTTTTTGCTAGTGATTTGTTGTTTACATAATTAAAAATATTTTAAATCAGGTTTAAATAATAAACAAAATGACCTAGCCCATAAAATGAAAAATAGATTTTGAACAGCACTATATTTTACTATTTTAATTGTTTATATAAATAATATTTATCATGGTAAAATGTGAAGGGGGCCCAAGTGTTTGACCAGTTTAAGCCAGTTTCGTTTCCGCCAATAATTTATTGTTAAAATATTTTATCAAGCAAAAGTATAGCCAGAATTATACTTTTACAGTCTAAAATTATTTAAACATGATAACTAAAATATAGCTCATTTTTCAAAATTTCCAGATAACAACTATTACCTCTGTATTATTCCATTAGTGGAATATAAAATAATATATTTTATCTTGATCATTTGATACCATCCCTCAAAAAATTAGGTCATTTAAAATAATTTCATTTTGTATTTGATATGACATCAAAATTGAAGTCATTTTATTTCAAATAAAAATTGATTTTTCGAGAATAAAAACAAACAAAATATCACATAAACAAGGATTTCTCTCCAGCAATATGTGCAAGGTAGTTCAATGCCAAATATCACGACAGAGTTCATGACAACCAAAGATTAACCGCAAAATGTTTATAACATTTTGAATACCAGACCAACAAAAAAATGCCGACAAAAAGCTGTAATACATTTCGATGTCTGGCTCTGCTCTTCCCCTTCCCTTTCCATTCGGATGTCAGACCTGTTTTGATGGCCTCTTCACATGCAGTCCAAGTCTAGGGGAGAGCCATACCTCCAAAACGTTAGCACAGAATAAAATTTTTCGGACGCCTTTCCCTTCACTTCCTTATTGTCTGCGAATTTTTGGTTCGTTTGTAAGTCTATTGCCTTTCGAAAGCAATTTATCAAACGTTGAAATAATTGCTAAAAAATTACACTTTTGTGTCTCTGATTAATGGGTCGTCACTTATTCTGTTCACTATTTTTATCTCTAATTTATTTCTCATAAGCATTAAAATGGATGGAAATCCAGTGGAAAGCAGAATATTCTTGCAATAAATCAGTTTCTTGTTCTTGTTTTCTATGGTCTATTCAAATGAAATTTCCATAAAAGAGTACTAAATGAGACAATAATTTATCTTGATAATCACTGTTACATTCGTGTGCTGTGCGCTGCTATTCGTGCACAGCATGAATTGAGATGAGCTTGTTTATATTTAATACTTCAAATGTGAATTAATATTTGAATTTGAGTTTTATTTTTCTCTTAATAGTCTTTTTGCGGATTATTTTTCAAAAGAAATTCAAGAAATGAGTGGAAAATGTTTTTTCTTGAAAATTGAAAGAAATTTTACCCAAAAACTAATGGAAATATTCAAATCACGCTATTTTTCACTTAAGTCTCGGCCAAACATTTACCATAAAAATTGATTTTATTTTTTTTCACTCAAAATACGTATAAAAATCCAAATGTTTTTTCATGAAAAACGAATATTTGATGAAAATTTGAAAATAATTTTTTCTATCATTAAATGTGAATAAAAAGAGAGGAAAACCATTAAACGAATGAAACAAATATGTGTTTTGTCAGCAAATGAATGGATGTGCTGTTCGAGAGGAACGGAACGGTATTATACAATAATTTTGTTTTGAAGGAAAAAAAACTTATTCTGAGTTTGAGTTGACTCTTGAAAATTCTGTGCACAATATTCTGGTCACATATTCTCTGTACGCAAATACACTGCACAGGGAGTGAGAGAGTGAGAGCACAGGGAGACCACCAGTAATAGGAAGAGTAGATAAGAGTGGAGTAGAGGTCGTATGAAAGTGAAACACAAAATCTTAAGATTAGATCTGAAAAAGAGTTGTTTGTTTGTGATGTCTGTCCACTACTTTTACTCACAGAGATTCATGCGCTCAGGCAATGGCTTTGGTTACTGGTCTGGGGATCAGTGCCAGAGGTCTGTGCCATAGTTTAGATGAAATATTGGCTCAAAAAATAGTCACAAATATATGTCTGAAAAGATTATTCTCAAAGATTTTTCTTATATATTGTATTCCTTTCCCATCATTTGTTATACAACTCGTCGCACAGAATAAGTTTTTTTTGCTCAGAATATTCTGGAAAGGATGTCATCAGAATATTTCATTGAATAATAGCTAGAACATTTCTTATTCAAATCAATTTAATAGTTATTTTTTTGATGTTTTCTTTTGAAAAATACTTTTTTTTGTAATAATTTTCATAACTTTTTTCAAAAACTAAAAAATGATTTTTATTTTTGAGGTTTTGTTTGGTTTTCACTGTATTTGAGATTCAGATGTAATCAAACCATCGGATCGATAGTCGTTGAGACATATCAGTGCTGTTCCTGAGTCGAGAGCACTGGTAGTACTGCTTTACCACCGAATACTAACTCTGGATATCTCACGTTTACTCAATGTTTAACACCTCTTATGTTTTGGTTGGGTTTTAGTCACAGACACAGCACACCATACAATGTATAGACAGTTGAAGACCTGTGCCATTGCTTGAGAAACATAGAACTCATTCCCAAATCATTCGTTACGTAATTTTGTTATAAACATCGCTATCTGTGTAAAGATGTGCGGAGAGGGAGGGAGAGAGGGTTCAGAGCACTGGTAGTCTAGAAAAAAAATTGTTTGCCATTTGTTTGGTGTTCAGAGGCGTTAAATTACCGATACTTTTGGACCTAATGCTCGATAAATGGCTTTTGTTTCGCCACTCAAACAAAATGATACAATTTTTATATGAGTTTAACTTATTTATCGATCGCAAGATTTTTTTGCAACCTCTTGCAAAAACTCGAACCAAACTTAACTTGATTACACCCTTTTTAAACTGATAGCTGATTGGCTGAGAGCCTGAGTATCGATTTGAAAAGCTTTGCTCAGAATAAATGGGTTTCCCATTAGTTTTCAGAAATTTTTTCTTGCTGAAATTTGATTCAGGATAATTAGTAGCTTAATCAAAGTTTGTGTAATTTGAATCTTGTTTTTCTTTTGAATCCGGGTCATTATCATTAAAATGCACGGGGAGTCCTGCTTTTATCATTATGTTCTAGAAAATTTTGATTAGATATTTTTTATCTTGCTCAATTATCGATTGAAAATTTAACTTTTCAAGAGGATTATCATATAATACAAACAATTTTCCTAATTATTCTGTGCCTTAATTGGACGGTCCGTTTGATTGGCATTTAATAAGTCTGCGAACGGAACGACTCTTTTGAGAGTTTGTTTGCATTTATAATCGATTCAAACATTTTTATGTTTTTTTTGTTTCCCCTAATATTGTGGCACAGAATGAGAAATGTCTGATTGGGATCAGCGCCGACACAATCACCCAAATCACGTATAATTCAAATGAAGGGTAGAGTCAATCGAATAGAGAGGGAGAGGGTATCCCATAATATAGGGGACCGACTGCTCATTATTGCAAATTATCTTTAATTTTTGTGTCCAGTGCTCTGTTAGTCGCCATTAGTATTCAAAATACGCAAAACATAACCAGAAATGAAATAATTCCGTTACTCTCTCTCTCTCTCTCTCTCTCTCTCCCTCCCTCTCTCCCCTCTCCCCGACTGATGGCAATCCTATGCATACAAACTGTAAATGAGAAACAAAAAGTCAAATATATTTTTTATGGACAGAATATAATTTTGGACTCAAACCTATTGTTACGTTTCATTCAGACATTTCTATTTGCATATTAGAAGTGAACAAATGATAAATTCACTAATTGTACATTGCTACAAATAATTAAATGACATGGCACAATAAATTTTCCAAACGGACAGGTCATTCACATAACGCTGTGCCCCTTGGGTATTTTAAATAAATAACTAGCTATTTAATCTGTTTTAATAACTCATAAAGTGGGTGATTTATATTCGTTCTAGGTATTTGTCATCGTAATTACTTATTTATCAAGATTAAAAAATATGTGTCTGTAGGAATCCAAGAACATTAAACTTCAAGCAAATATGAAAAGACTCTTCAATTATGAATACAATATTACAGTCTTTAAGTCTATTCTCAGAAATATTTGATTATCGATAAAAATAAGAAAATTTTTATAAAATTATCAAATATCTCAAAATTCTTTAAATAAATGAAACAACAAATTTTATCATGGTAAATTGAAAAAAAAACTCCTTGGCTTTCTTTCCATTAACAATAATTTTCAGATTAATATGACCAACAACTTTCATACACAAATACAATAAATAAAAATGAAAATAAAAATTAGGATGCATATTTATTTTATGGAAATAATTTCATGATAATCATTTTGACTAGTATAATCCTTTACTAATAAATTTCAACTCAATATGAAAGTCACTTTTGAAAAATAAATAGTATTTTACAGTTTTTAACTTAAATTTGGCAAAATATTGGATATATAAAAAACAATGGAAAACATGAACTTTCTAAACATGATTTTACAAAAAAAAGTTAATCAGGGAAAAATCATTGCGATTGAAATTCCATTAAGATAAATGACTCCAAAATTATCAATTTTAACATTATATTAATAATATTTTTTGAAAAACTAATACAATTTTACAGTCTTTAAGTCTATTCTCCAGATATCTGTGATAATCGATAAAAGTCTGAAATTGCTACAAAATTAGCAACTGACCCAAGATTAGTTTAATTAATCATAGCAAACAATCCTGTGATAATAAATTTCAACTCAATATGAAAGTATGTTTTGAAACACAAATAAAATTTTACAGCTTTTAACTTAAATTTCGTACAATATTGGATATATTTCTCAATAAAAAAAACTTAAAATTCTAAACTATCTAAAATTAAATTTACAAAAATGTTAATCATGAGAAATTCATTGAAATTCAAGGTTCATGTAA
Organism: Tectocepheus velatus; assembly: GCA_034700625.1. Classification (NCBI taxonomy): domain Eukaryota; kingdom Metazoa; phylum Arthropoda; class Arachnida; order Sarcoptiformes; family Tectocepheidae; genus Tectocepheus; species Tectocepheus velatus. The sequence continues at coordinate 26,818 of JAQIXV010000478.1, read as the reverse complement.
ATTTGTTATTTCAAAATTAACAATTTTCAACATAATATTAGCAACATTTTTGAAATACAAATACAATATTACAATCTTTAAGTCTATTCTCCAAAAATATTTTATTACTGAAAAAAGTCTGAAAATTACTACAAAATTAACAAATGTTCCAAGATTCTTTTATCGATGAAATTTTTACATAGAAAATATTATTATGATGATTAAAAATAACTCGAAATCCTCTTTATTCCAATAAGAATAATTTTCAATCTATTATAACCTACAATTTCGATAGACAAATAAAATATTACAGTCTTTAATTCAAATCTCATTAAATTGGATTTCAGAATAAAAAACTTAAAATTGTTTATTTTTAGAATTAATCTATTAGGTTTTAATAAACATTACCATAAAATTAGTAATTTAGAAGACCAAGAAATATAGATATAATACCAACATAACCAACACTTTCGATATATGATATTCGATATAAAGTGTTACAGTCTTTAACACAAACCTCCAAAAAATTGTATTAAATTTTAAACTTAAATTCTGATTTATATCATCAAGATCACTTAACAAAAATGTAACGATGGAGTAGAATATTGTCTGTGTTCCTCACTGTCCGTAAACATTGAATTTCACCTTAATATGAAAAATAATTTTGAAACACAAATAAAATATTACAGTCTTTAACTCAAATCTCTAAAAATCTGGGATTATTTTAATTTGTGTTGAAACTTGTTAACAAAAGCATTTTTAAAAGATAGATTTATTTCAGGAATCTACCAGATCAATATTTATTGTTATTGTGATTTGATCGGGTTTTTGAGCCATTCATATTCAAATTACCATGATTAGATTGGCTTTTAGAAAAGATTTATCTTGGTTAATTATTGTTGAAAACACCAATATAAATGTTTGTCTCAGTGTTTGTGTAGATTTTGTATTGAGTTATAATAGAATTAATTGTTATTTCATTCTATTTTGTCTTGGGTATTTAAATAAATAGCTATTTAATCTGTTATAAATAGCTCTTAAACTGGGTGATTCATATTCGTTCTAGGTACCTGTCATTATAAATGCTTATTTATCAAGATTAAAAAAAATAATTACAATTGTTGAATCCAAAAACTTTAAACTTCAAGCAAATATGAAAACACGTTTTAATTATGAATACAATATTACAGTCTTTAAGTCTTATCTCCAGAAATATTTGATTATCGATAAAAGTCTAAAAATTGTTATAAAATTATCAAATATCTCAAAATTCTTAAGTTAATTGAAATGTTAACTCTGAAAATTTTATCATGGTAAATTAAAAAAAACTTCTTCGTTTTTATTCCATTAACAATAATTTTCAGAATAAAATGACCAAATACCTTGATACACAAATACAATATTACAGTTTTTAAGTCAATTCTCCAGAAATATTTGATTACCGAAAAAAGTCTGAGAATTGCTACAAAATTAGCAAATGTTCCAAGATTCTTTTATCAACGAGATTTTAATATGGAAAATATAATCATGGAAATTAAAAATAACTCATAATACTCTCCTACCCATTAATAATAATTTTCAACCTAATTTCTTTCTAATTCCTAACACTTTCGATATACAAATAAAATATAACAGTCTTTAACTTAAATCTCTTTCAATTGGATTATATTCAAGAACAAATAAAATTAAAATTTTTGATAATATCCTGAAGAATCACCATCAACATCACAAAATTTCAAACCAATATAATCAACACTTTCGATACATAAATACAGTGTTACAGTCTTTAACTCAAATCTCGAAAAATTATTTAATTATATTTCACAACAAAAGAGTTAATTAAATTAAAAAGATAGAGAACTTAAATTCGCTTTAAATCATCAAGATCCTTTATTAAGAAAATGAAGGGGCTAAAAGATCCGTTAAACATTTAATTTCACCTTAATATAAAAAATAATTTTGAAACAAAAATAAAATATTACAGTCTTTAACTTAAATGTTATCTAGAGCATTTTTGAAAGCAAGATTTATTTCAGGAATGACGCAGATACAAATTTATTGTTATAGTTAATTGATCTGGTTTGCGAGCCATTCAAATTCAAATTACTATGATTAGACTGGCTTTTAAAAAAGATTTATCCTGGTTAACTATTTTTGAAATGTCTGTCTCAGTGTTAGTACAGCTTTTCTATTGATTATCGAATTATATGTTATTTCATTCGGTTTTGTCCGTCAAAACACATTAGCATTCCCTCCATAGAAGTGGTAGTTCTCTATCTCTTTGTATGTCTGTCCTCTCCCTTCCCTTCACAGCCATTGCCACTAAAAACACATAAATTCTGAACAAATGTATTGCAAGAAAAAATAGGAAAAACTTATTGAAAAATAAATAACTATTTAATTATTATTAAATCTGTTATAATAAGTTACCAATGATTTATATTCGTTCTAGTTATATTATATTAATATGTCATTGTAATTATTTATTTATCAAGATTCAAAAAGTTATTTAAATATTTGTTTTTCCCTAGAAAATTAAACTTCAAGAAAATATAAAAACACTTTTTAACTATAAATACAATTTTACAGTCTTTAAGTCTATTCTCCAGAAATATTTGATTGTCAATAAAAGACTGAATATTGCTATAAAATTAACAAATGTTGCAAGATTCTTTTTTAAAACGAAAAATATAATCATGGAAATTAAAAATAACTCACACTCTGCACTGACCATTAAAATTAACTTTCAATCTAATGTGACCAACACTTTCGAAATACAAATACGATATTACAGTTTTTAACTCAAAACTTCAAAAATTATAATCCAAAACAAAATTGTTTATTAAATTAAAAAGTTATATAAACTAAATTCGGAGTAAATTATCAAGATCATTTGCCAACAAAACGCGAGTGTCGATTCCTTAAATACTAAATTTCACGTTAATATGAAAAATACTTTTGAAAAACTAATAAAACATTACAGTCTTGAACACTAATCTCTAAAACTACCAAGAACATTGTTGAACGCTAGTTTTATTTCAGGAATGACCCAGATCAAAAATTATTGCTATTGTGACTTAGTCGGGGTTGTGAGCCATTGAAATTTAAATGACCATGATTAGATTGGCTTTTAGAAAAGATTTATCTTGGTTAATAAATTTTTAAAATCCCAATGTAAATGTCTTTCTCAGCGTTTGTATACATTTTGTATTGAATTATAAAATTATTTGTTATTTCATTCCGTTTTGTTTTGGATATTTTTAATAAATAACTATTTAATCTGTTATAATAACTCATAAACAGGATAATATACATATTCGTTTAAGGTTCATTTATAAATTATTACTTATCAAAACTATCCAAACACATTAAACTTAAGACAAATATGAAAAGACTTTTTAAATGTAAATACAATATAACAGTCTTTAAATCTCTTTTCTCCAGAAATATTTGATTATCAATAAAATTCTGAAAATTGTTATAAAATTATCAAATGTTCCAAGTTTCTTTTGAGTGGTGAAATGATGAAATGGAAAATATTATCATGGTGATAAGAAAATATTTTTTAAACCACTCCATTAATAATAATCTTCAGACTAATATGACCAACAACTTTGATACACAAATACTATATTACAGTCTTTAAGTTTAAAAATTTATTTAAAATGAAAATTGATCAGGCTTATATATTTTCTGAGAATAATTTCATCGTGATCTTATTGACTGCCATATCAGAAATATTTGATTACTGATAAAAGTCAGAAAATTGCTACAAAATTATCAAATATTCCTTTAATTCTTTTAATCAATGAAATTTTAACATGGAAAATATAATCATGGAAATAAAAAATTACACAATCTCTGCAATCACCCATTGACAATAATTTTCAATCTAAAATGACCAACTCTTTCGATATACAAATAAAATATTACAGTCTTTTTGATTACTTATTATTTGATTGCTGACTCTTTAACACAAGTCTCTAAAACTACCAAGAACATTTTTGAAAACTATTTATTGTTTTTTGATCAGGTTTGCGAACCATTCAAATATTAGATTATCGATAAAAGTGTGAAAATTGTTATGAATTTATCAAATATTTCAAAATTATTTAGTTAAACGAAATGTTAACAATGAAAATTTTATCATGGTAAATTATAAAAAAAGTTCTTTAATGAATATTACTCCCATTATCAATGTTTTTCTGATTAAAATGACCTACAACTTTGATGTATAAATACAATTATACAGTCTTTAAGTTTGAAAAATTTATTTAAAATGAAAATGACCATGCGATATTTATTCTCGGGAAAAGAATCCCATGGTGATGTTTCTGTCATAATTAATCCTATAATAATAAATTTCAACTCAATATGAAAGTCTCTTTTAAAATACAAATAAATTTTTACAGTTTTTAACCTAAATTTCGCAAAATATTGGATATATTTCGCAATATAAGCTTAAAATTCTAAACTATCTAAAATTGATTTGAAACAAAAAAAGTTAATAAGGAGAAAATCATTGTGATTATAGTTTCAATTGTAAGCTCTTATCCAAAATTGTCATTTTTTAACATTATATAAACAACATTTTTAAAAACATAATACAATATTACAGTTTTTAAGCCTATTCTCCAGAAATATTTGACTACAGAAAAAATGCTGAAAATTGCTATAAAATTATTAATTGTTCCAAGATTCTTTTATCAATGAAATTTTAACAATGAAAATATTATCATGGTAATTAAAAATAGTCTATACATATTAGTATCCATTAACAATAATTTTCAATCTAAAATGACCGACACTTTCAATTGGCAAATACTATATTACAGTCTTTAACTCAAAACTTCAAAAATTATTGAATTTTATTTCAAAACGAGTCTTAATTAAATTTAAAAGATATAATAAACTAAATTCATATTAAATTATCAAGATCATTGCCAAAAAGCAAGTGATATGAGAATTCCCTAAATAATAAATTGAGAAATACTTTTGAAAAACAAATAAAATATTACAGTCTTTAACTCAAATCTCTAAACCTACCAAGAACATTTTTAAAAACTAAATTATTTAAGGAATCGCCTAGATTAAAATTTATTTTTATTGCTATTATTTATATACTTGATCGGGGTTGTGATCTTTTCAAATTCAAATTACCATGATTAGATTGGCTTTTAGAAAAGATTTATCTTGGTCAATTATTTTTGAAAAACCCACTATAAATGACTGTCTCAGTGTTTGTACAGATTTGGTATTAAGTTATTTGTTATTTCATTCCGTTTTGTCTTGGGTATTTTAAATAAATAACTAGCTATTTAATCTGTTGTAATAACTTATAAAGCTAATGATTTATATTGGCTCTAGGTATAAACCATTATGATTATTTATTAATCAAACTTAAAAAATTGTGAAGCCTTCGATTTTCCAAGAAAAATAGGGTTCAAGCAAATATCAAATCACTTTTCAAATATGAATACAATATTACAGTCTTTAAGTTTATTCTTCAGAAATATTTGATTACTAATAAATGTCTGAAAATTGTTATAAAATTATTAAATATTCCAAAATTTTTTAATCAATGGAATTTTAACATTGAAAATATAATCATGGAAATTAAAAATAAGTCGTCATTATCACTATGAATTAACAATAATTTTCAATTAAATATGACCAACATCTTTGATGAATAAATACATTATAACAGTCTTTAAGTCTAACAGTCTCTAGAAATTGTTATCAAGAATATTTTTGAAAGCTAGATTTATTTCAGGAATGACCCTGATCATAATTTATTGCTATTGTCATTCGATCGGGTTTATGAGATTCAAATTACAATGATTAGATTGGCTTTTAGAAAAAGATTTATCTTGGATATTGTTTGTACAGATTTTGTATTGAGTTATAGAATTATTTGTTATTTTATTCCTTTTTGTCTTGGTTAGTTTAAATAAATAGATATTAAATCTGTTGTAATAATTCAAAAATAGGATAATTTGTATTTGCTCTAGGTTCATATCATTGTAATTACTTGTTTATCAAGATTAAAAAAAATGCCCATCCTTTTGAGACCCACGAACATTAAACTTCAAGCAAATATGAAAATACTTTTCAAATATAAATACAATATTACAGTCTTTAAGAATAATATCCAGAAATATTTGATTGTCGATAAAAGTCTGAAAATTGTTATAAAATTATCAAATATCTCAAAAATCTTTACTTAAATGAAATGCTAACGATGAAAATATTATCATGGTAAATTACAAAATAAAGCATTTTCTTTTTTAAGCCATTAACAATAATTTTCAGACTAAAATCAACAACAATTTGATACACCAATAAAATATTACAGTCTTTAAGTCAAATCCCTAAAAATCTAGGATAATTTGAATAAATGTTGAAATTTGTTATCAAGAGCATATTTAAATGCTAGATTTATTTTAGGAATGACCTAGTTCAAAATTTATTGTTATTGTCATTTGATCTGGTTTGCAAGCCATTCAAATTCAAATTACCATGATTATATTCGCTTTTAAAAAAGACTTATCTTGGTTAACTATTTTTGAAATGTCTGTCTCAGTGTTAGTACAACTTTTCTATTGATTATCGAATTATTTGTTATTTCATTCGGTTTTGTCCGTCAAAACACATTAGCATTCTCTCCATAGAAGTGGTAGTTCTCTATCTCTTTGTATGTCTGTCCTCTCCCTTCCCTTCACAGCCATTGCCACTAAAAACACACAAATTCTCGACAAATGTATTGCAAGAAAAAAGAGGAAAAACTGATCGAAAAATAGTCTAATGTTTTTCAATCCTAAATAGCAGAGGAAAGGGAGGAAAGGGAACAAAAAAAAGAGAAAAGATTTTTATGTCCTTTAGTTTTGTTCATTCAATTCCTATCCGTTATATATGTTTTGCTATAATAATGAAGAAAAAGGAGTGAAAACAGTGTTTCAGAGAAAATCCAATTTATATTTAAGACTCACTCAGATATAGTGAGTCGACTGTCCGGTCAGTTGTGTAGCCAAACACTCCAGACATTAGTCGAGAGGATAGCCATTGAGTGAAGAAATAAAATAAAATCTTATGAATAGAATCGACAATAAAACAAACACTTCATAAGAGAGGAGAGGTATATAACAAACTGTTTGGTCGGAAAGACATGACTGAAGAGTTCTGAGTGAAAGGGAAAGGGAGGATAAAAACAAAATATAATACAAAACTCAGCGTTTGTTTTATCATTCATTTCAGTCAATGGTTTTGTTTGGGTTTTCATTTGTTTTGTGTTTTTCTCTCAAAAATATAATTTGATTTGAAATTCAGTCGAAGAAAAAGGTTTGGATTTTTCAGACCCTGTGCTCAAAAAATCGGGAATTTTTTTTATTCAGTTTTAACTCAAACTCAATTCAAAGCCCATTCGCTGGGAATACTGATCAGATTCCGGGTCTAAAATTGATTTTTCACTCTATCTTTATATACACTGGAAGTACATAACAGTTATAACTGTAAGAAAATCCGTGTTTTTTGACCGAAAAGACTCGTTTGGAGTCGAAATTGAATCAAATCTGATATCAAAAGAGAAAAACCATTTTATTTCTTATCTCTTAAGCCTTTAAACGATTTTTTTTAATAATTTGTTTTTCAGTATTTTTTTCCGTTAAAAACAAAAATTGGTTTCAATTTTGAAGAAAATTTTTATTATAAGAAAAACAAATAAAAATTCTTTGACTTATATATTGCAGGATTATATTCCATTTATTTTCAATTTGAATCTCTGTCAAATTCAAACGCCCACCAAGAGCTTATGCAACAACAGAGTATCATGGTTAAATAGATTTCAATTCACGCAATTCACCAGTATAATTTCCAAAGCCTACGCTATAATTTTATTTTTATCTTGTTCTGATTTATTCAAAGCGAAAACCAATTTACCTAGATTAAATTTCATGGCGCGTATTACTCAACAACGCTATACTCAATCAATTTAAACATCAAATTCATAACAAGATTATTGTTTAACTCAAGTATTTTCAGCTCTATATCAAAAATTTTCTTCACGTTTTTGTCGTTTATTAATAAATTATTAGTTTATTTGTCTTCGCGTTTATAACACAACACATAAATGAATTAAAAGACATAAACCTATTATACACTGAGTCCGAGCGGAGAGCACACCATATAAGACATATTACTGGCAGCAGTTCCAGAGCACCGGCAGACAGATATTGTTACCGAAAAATAGTATATAAATCGATAGGATTTCTGAGCGGATCAGTAAAGAGAATAACGCGGAGAGAGAGAGAGAGAGAGAGAGAGAGAGAGAGAGAGAGAGGGCTCACAAATGGTGCGCGCATTAGGAATAAGAATAAGGAATCTCCAGAAGCTTTGAAGATATCGCTCAGAATGAAAAGTAAAGTATGTATTGTATAAGAAAATTGTTAAGGCGTTGCCGTTTTTGTGTACCACTTTGTCAATTCAATTGGAGTGTTGCACAGCATTTGTATTATTCTGTCCTCTATTCTGAACGCCGAAAATCCCAGTGTTTTGTTGTCTGTGTTTAACACTTATGTCTAATAGGAGTCTATATTTTTTTTCTTCAATGAATAGTATCTTTTCAATTGAAAATATGTATTAAGTCTTTTGATGTGATTTTTATTTTATGATGGATTTTGGGCTTTTGTTTACCCATAGATAATGCTCTAGGCAAGTTATTTAACGTATTTTATTCTTAGCCCTTATTTTGGTTTTATTCTGAGCTCTTTTTTTACTTAAGTATCGGAACTCAGGGATCAGATTAAGGGAAAGGCATTCCTATTATAGCAATCGATTATATACTGATTTTATGTATAAACAAAAAAAATTTAATCAAATTTTTTTATAAAATGTTTTTATATTTTCTTATAAAATAAAATCAATATTTTTATCAATCGATTCACCCATCAATCCAATAGAAAAGTGAAGTTATCATGCTCGATTTGATTTTGAATATCCATGACAGCGACCGACCACTTGACTATACCACTGGTGAATGGCTTAACAATAGTGACCAGAATTGTTATGAATGGGTCGATCACTATGTTTAGGAAGGGGTACATTTCAACAAGTTCCTCGCACTTCTCAATGACCCTGGTCAGAAAGTAGGTTAACTGGTCGGCTTGGTTCTGCAGCGGACCAAGGGCTATTTCCACCTCGTCCTTCCAATAGTCAGTGTCAACCAGGCCAAATTCCATGTCCTTTGGTGAGATCTTCGAGGTGAAATAGGTGTTGCTTGGTGAGATCACCAAGATCATTGATAATACAACGCTGAGTGAAAACATTTTGATGAAAATTAAATTGATTTTATGGTTTCGTATTGTTTTTAATTATAAACTGACGTAGACTAATGTTTTTATTAAAGATGAGCTGAGCATGTTCATTTTTTTTCTCGAAACATATTGGCTGTCAATCAAAAACTGTTTTTAATTGTTAGACTTAATTACAAAACAATTTGTGTTTACCTATTGTTCTGGAAATTGCTGGTATAGTATTTTCTATTTAAACATGGTCGATTCATTTTTAATTCAAGTTAAATAACTTTTTTAATTAATTTTATTTGAATTTAATTCACATTTAATAAGTGATTAAAGAGTTATTACACACAAATAGTTATACAAAAAACGCGTTTAAATTAATTAAAAACAATTTATATTTTAATCAATTTATATATAAAATAGAATTTTATTTTTTATGTTTAATAATAATAATTGTCTTTTAATTTTGAAAAATTCAACACAATTTCAATAATTATTATTTAATATTAGGTTTTTGTTGAATATTAATCCCTAGAAATTCAAATGAGTAAGGCAATTAGTTTTGATTAGCAAGGTTATCCAAGGTATCTTAAAATCGCATATAATAATCTAGCTTACTTAATAAGTTACATATTTTCAAAAAATTTTCAAATTAAACTTGGTTAATGTGTGGGTTGGTTGGCTTTAGGCCAACCCCTTGGCTACCCCTTCACCCGATAATAGGCTTATTGTTGAAATGTCTTAAAATTCAATTGAAATTTGAGTCAAAATATTGAAAGCATGGGCTCACAGAGAGTGGGCCGACATATTGAATATCATTGAATAACAGGATATTATTTAACCTCCAAATGGAAAGGTATGTAACGAACAAATATTTTCGGGGAAAATGTGCTCAGAATAAAACAAAATCAATTAAAATACTGTATTTCAGATTCTTATTATAGGAATACGATATTCTGTGCTAAGAATCTGAGAAAACCAAGAAAATCCTATTCCTTGGTAATTGATCCCCGCTAATTCCTGAATGCTAAATTATCACCTTTCATAAGCATGACCAAGATTAATGGCTAGACTAATCTGTTCTGTAATTTACTATATTTAAGCAATTTTTACGACTATTTTGTTTTAGTAATCCATTTGTTGCCATAAAAATGTATAGACTTATAGATTCTATAGACGTATAGCAAAACGTATGCAAAACAACAAATTGTAATAAAAGTGTTATTTATTTTCTATCCGTTGTTTAGACTGTAATGCAATCCGATAGTAGTTTTGGGAATAATTAACAGAAATTACTGACTATTATAATGAATAAAATATTATATAACTTACATATATTTTGTTTGAGAAGTGCTGTTCTAAGCGCTAATTCCTGTTTCGCTATTACTATACACCAGTCCTGAGGACCGGCATATGTCACGAATCCCGGAGTTCTAAGATTCAAATGTTTTGCTGAAAATTTCTGAAAATTCCTGGAATTTTCCGCTAAATAACTGATATCTTAAGGTAAGTTTCCCAGAAATTTACTTGGTGATTAAGTAAAGTTACTGTCTCTATTTTGCTCTTGGTTTTATGGTTAAACATTAAGAAAGACAAACTAATTTAATTCTGTGCAAAAGGAGCGGGGATTTATTTATTTGTTTTGTTAGCGAAAAAAAATCTAATAGGAATTCCTCTCCGATGGCTCCCAGAGACTGGCTTTTCATGTGTGACAAGAATTTTGACGAAATTTATCTTTCATTTTGTTTTTCAAAATTTTTTTTGATTTAAAAATTTCTGTAATTTTTTTCATTTGATTCTGAGCTCAGAATTGAAGCTCCAATTCTTGTGTGATATGACTTCTCACAGAAATTAATAAAAAAAAATATAAAAAATAAAAAACTTTTCGATAAAATAAAATCAAATTCCTATTCAACTCATTATTTGAGAGGAAATTCTCGTTTCAGTTGTCATTAGAAACGAAACTCTTATTTGAATCAAAAGTTTTTTACTCATTATATGTCTCTCAAGAAGTCATTTGACTCTGGATTTCAATTACTCTTAAAATTCTTGGATTTAATGAAAATTTTTTTTTGAAAATATGTGTCAACTCTTCAAACGAAAGGAAAGGAAAGGACTTACTTTCAAAACACAACTCCAATGAAAAAGTCAAAAATGTTAGTCAAGAATATCGGTCTCGTATTCCCTCTCATCGCCCAACCCTTCGTCGGGTGAGTCCCTGGCGTCGATGGCCAACAGGGCGGCCAACGAACCCCCACTCCGTCGGTACTGTTTAGCACTACCTCTGGCCGGTCTCATAGTATAGGAGAAGCCGACGTGCGATCTGTTGGCAGTGTTTCCACTTCCGGTGACACCGTTTTGGACAGCCATCGGGTAATCATAAGCACTCCTATTGTAAACGTTTTGATTGGGATTATAGCCATTGGTTTCACTCTCGAGTGACTCCATTGAGTGGCCAAACCTCTGGCACTGATAGTTATAAATCGTGGCGTTGTTTGAGAAGCGGACCGTCGGCTGTGAGCCCTCTCTCAAAGAGGTCTGGTGTCTGCCATTCATAAGCTTTTGCTGACCGAACCGTTTGCTCAGCTCTTGGCTAATATCGGAAGCTCTTCGTCGGAACAGTTCCTCATTCTTATGGTACGGCTGTTTGGATGACGCAGAAGAGGGCGGCGCCGATGAAGTTGTTGGCACACAGGGACCGGCACCGGTAGCTATTGGGCCGTCCCTTCTGTTGGCCATTAGTCTGCGATTATCATCGATGGCATCACTCGTATAGAAGTCCTCAAAGTTTTTACTGTAATTACTGTTTATGTGTTGACTATAATCACTGTTCGTCTGATTCATAGTCTTATCGATAAATAACTTATTTCTGGAACTGTTGTCACAATTACTGCCGACAATGGCCTCGGCTTTTGATAAATGTCTATCACTTTTTGTCTGACACTTCTTCTGGAACATCGATTCCATTGATATATCACTTGATTTACTGTTTGTTGTCTTAAAACAGTTTTGATTATCATTAATACCATTGAGTAGACAATTGTTGTCTTCGATTGGATCCTCATTTGTCTTATCGCTATTTTGATGATTATTATCATTATTGGGGATTGTCTTCATCTCCAAGTGATTTGTGGTCACCACTGATGTCACGTATGAGTTGTGGTTCATATGAACCGATAGGAGTTTCCTCTCGTCGGAGGCGCACCTGTTCTGGTCGTTCGCTTGGTTGACGTGATTGCTAGATGTCATGTCCAGGTAGTGTGCCTTCGACCGGAGCACAACCACACAGATGGCGATGAAAATTAATAGGAATATGAACATGGAACCAAGCACCATGCCGGCCACCTCTTCCCCGGTATAATCACCCGGAGCCTTTGGTCGCTTCTTAACAGTTAGGCTCAGATTTGAGGTAACGGTTCCCGCTTTGTTGCCGCCCACACACGTATAGCTATTGGAGACGGGTAGTCAAAATAGAAATAATGCTTTAATTGAACTTGCTAATCGTTGATGTGTGCGCTGCTTAATCAATGTTCTTGTTCAATATTCTAATGAATAATTCATTTTATTATAGCTATTGTTTGAATAATATTCCGATAAAATTCAGTATTTTTTTTCTCATCATTTGTTGAGAAGAAAAAAATTGATTTGAATTTCAACTCTAAAACTGTTCCGGATTTTTAATACCCGGGTATTTATTTTTAACGTTTATTTTCACAACTGAGCCTCTCTTTTAGCACTTTATGCACTGGTATTACGTCTAAGGATTAAAACCTCTGAAAAAAACTATTTTTAATACAATATATAAATAAAATACTTGTGTTTTATATACGCTTTTAATGCGTTTTCCTCTCAAATGAATAATTTATTTCTCTCTTTGAATGTAATACTCATCTAATGCTTAGCGAGAAATCAAATGCATATAAACTACACTCAAATCGTATTATAATTAACTCCGAAATAAATATATTGTCTTTTTATACTCCTATTCCAAGTACCTATTCCTGGAACCTATTGTTCGAGAGTTATGAAAGCTTTTTATTCAAGTGAACAGGCTCATTATTCATCAATCTTATTCATTACGTTTGAGGCTTATGATGATGAAGCTTTAATTAGTAGTACATTGAATGAACAAGATCAATAGGGATTATGCCTTTTTGCATGGATTGCTTAACGCAAATATTAATTATCAAGTTTTAAGACCAAGATTTTCTCTTCCACTCAGTTTTAAGCCTCAATTCATTAAAAACACAGTTTTTGAGTCAATTTTATGTTTGAATTAATTATATTCAGAAAAATCAGTTGAAAAATGTCTTAAGAAATGTGTTATAAAACTCTCGTTTTTTTCATTCAAATAAATTAATTTATTTTTGAAGTGAAATAAAATTTAATTTCAAAAACCAATAGAAGAGAAAAAAAAATAATTTCTTGTATTTTATTCCCACTTTTCCTCTCATTTTATTCTCTAATGTTTGGGGAAAACCACTCTCACGGCTGAAGGCATAGAAAAATATCAATTAATTTAAATTTCTTTCAGAAGTTTTTTTTCTCTCTTACTATACATTAATCTCAGACTTTATTTTGACTTTAGTTTCAATAATAATGTTTAGTCGAAGGGAAAGGTCTCTACAAAAGAGTCTTTTTTTCTATTCAAATAACTGTCAATTTTATAGCCTTTTGTTCACTTATTCCGTCCCTTATTTCCGTCCCTTTTCTTAATTGAATTTATTTTATGATAAAAATCTGTTCAAAAGAATAATAGCTTTTTATTACACCCAGGGATGGGTGCAGTCCCTATAGCCATCCCTGAGCTGTAATTTTTTTCTGGTTTCTCAATTGAATTCAGGCCTGAATTCTGAAGAATTTTTCATTAAATAAAGATTAGATTCAATTGAAATGAGTGATCTTGCTAAACTTTATATATATAACCATGCTCTTATTGAATGTTAAGCTTAACAGAATTTTTTTTAAAAATTCAATTGAATTTTGTCTATAATCTACTCAACAAAACAAACATTAAATTTTCAATTTTCTAACAAAACAAAAAAATGGCAGTTATTCTGAGCGATGAAAAAAAATTTCAGCCGAGAATTAGAATCATTTTTTTCAGTTTATCTTTTCAATTGTATACTAGAATTACAGCAATTCCTATAGTTTTCTATTGAATTAAAGGATTTATTTCTTGGAAAAAAATATAGCATTCAATAAATTGAATGATAAATAAATGGCAAAACATTTGGCAGTTTTCTCAGCGAAAAAAAATACCGGACCCTCACTAAGACTCAACACAAATACAGGGAAATATAAACGGATGGAAACAATAGCTTTCAACATAAACTAGTAAAATAACGTGGGTGAAACAAAAAAATAATTTATTTATTCATAATTTTTGTGCTAACGTTAGCTCTAATGTAATATTGGTTTGTCTTCGGCTCAAAACGTAATGCAATTCTCTATTTGCAGACAATATATGGGTTTTTATATACATATATAATATATGTGTCTATATATATGTGTGTCTATATATCTATGACTTACTAATAGAATATTTATTAACTGAGGAAAGCATACGATTGTAATGAATAGCGAATTGTTTGTCTTTGTGTCGAATAAAATAAGTTTAAGAGTCCTGTCGTTCATAGGAATAGAGCTAATGGTGAACCTGTGCTCGAGTTCTCACGGCTTGAGCTTTGCCTCGATTATAAAAATCGTCAGCATTCGTGATAATTTAACAAGATAAATTAACCTTAATTCGATATTTAAACTTGATTGTCTTTGATGATTTTTGGTTCGATTTGAAGTATTATCTTGGTGAAATTGAAACTTGCAATTTATGATAAATTTTGTTACAAATGTTTACAACAATTATAATAATAAACGAATTATTATCTGAACTGAAATTTTTTTTCCTCTCATAAAATGTTTGCATAATTAGCGCCCAAAACGTGATATTTATTACAAAAAACCTGATTAAAGTCAATTTGATAGTTGAGTTTGAAAGTCAAAACGGATATACAGGTATGTCGTATGCCCGGAGTCACTCTTATCGCACAGAATAACAACTGTTTTATAATATACAACAGTTTTTCAACTGATTTATTGAACTAATTATTGAATGAATTCTCTGTTGTTTTGATTGAATGATTTCAGGCTAACGGCTGTTCCTCTTATCTCCCAGTGCTTTATGTGCTGAGCGATCGGCAAAATCGATCAAATCATTTACGGTATGCATACCTTCCGGCGTCCTTTTCCAGTGCATTCATTATATAGAGGGTTGAGCTCCGCTGAAAGGGACCGTTCGCTCCTTCCTTAATGAGATACATCTGTCGGCCGAAAGTCATTAAAGACATGTTCCTAATTGGTCTGCCCTTCGCCTCCCAGTCCACTCTGGCAGCAGGAATCGACTCAACCAGGCAACCGATCGAAGCGTTTTCACCTATTTTTTTGAAGTCAATATAAATAGAAATCTATTGTTAAGTGTTTTTTCTTATCGGAAAATAAAGTTCTCTTCGATTGAAGAGGAAAAATGTTTTCCAAAATATATTCAAAGTATACATAAAAGCCATTCCTCTGACAATAGGCACAGAATAACTACTGATAGGGACGTAAGGAATGAATATTTTATGCATTACTTTATTAGACGAGAGAATCAAATAAGGAGTTGGAGTCGAAAGAGAGATGAAGTGCTCGGAGAAGACCTCAATCACAGCATGTATTGCAAGAAAGTATTCTTTAAGGTATTCAATACGCTCTCTCTCCCTCCCTATCCCTCCCTCTCCCTCTCATCGGAAAATATCTATGAATACAATAATAGTTTGCATTAAATAATTCAAAAAAGTATTTGCATTGTTATCCTAGTCTTGCAACAAATGTATTTGTACTAGATAAAATGTTTTTCAAATCTAGCTTGTTAATTTAATACGATTTTTGGTTAGGACTAATGGAAATCTAGTCTTTGAATAGAAATTAAATTTTTTTTATTTAAAAACACTTTTATGTCAGTGAAAGAGCACTGGCGTTGAAAATCGAGTCAATCAATTGTTTGGCTCAGGAATGGGATCAAGAAAATCCATTATGACTTTCACGATCGTAATCCGGGTGAAAAATAATCGTATTATATACTCTTCACTCATTTTTTTTATACTCAACTCTTTTCATATTTTTGAAATCAATTCCCTTTTATTATAATCTATTAAAACATTTTTCTCACAATTTTTATGGGAAACGGATTTTATGCAGATTTTCCTCTCATTTGAGTTCAAAAAAAATAAATTTTATTTTCATTTTTCGCTTCAATTTTAAGTCAGAAAATCGATTGAATAGTTTTTGGCGTTTTTTGAATAGAGTTTGTGAACTGAAATGAAGAGCAAACTATAAAAACAAGTTTTGATTTTTTTTGTTTTTTTTGTTTTCAAATAATATTTTTGAGCAAAAAATTTCAAACTTTCAAATAAAAGCAAATTTGAATCATCTCTTCTCAGATCATATTTTATTTATTTTACTCAAATTTTTTTCACTTGTATTTCAAAAACAAGAGTAAACTTTTCAGGGAATAAAATGGGAGAAAATACTACTAAGGTATTGATTTTTCCTACCATTGGACTCATTTTTCATCAGATAAATAGTCAATTTGTAAAATTGCTTCAAATTCTCAAAAACAGCCTGGGTAATTAATCAAAGCAATTGAACTAGAACAACTGCCGTAGCTGTAGAGCAAAAACAAACAGCTCGAAGAGGAATGGGTTCAATAAATTTATCTAAAAATGGGAAATACATGTGAAATGCAATCATAATAACGTCTAATAGAGATAATAGAGGTCTGAGCGATATGAGAGGCTCCCGGAGCCTATCATAAGGACAGGCCTTTACGTAATGAACGCCAAAAATCAAATAAATAATAATAATTATAATTACAGACAAATACGGATCAGTAGACGACGGTTCGGGAATAGCCTGTCCTCTGATGCAGAACTAAAGCCGAGTCCTAAAGAGCCGTACAATTTGGAGGGAAGAGAGAGGAAGAGAGGTCTGTCCTCTCTTTTTGATAGGAGAGACAAAAATATAGTGTAATTTATTTCCGCGTCATTAGTATTATATAACTGAATGGCCTTTTCTATGGAATCTATGGAACAGTTGTATAGAGATATTGAGATAACTATGAGTTATATAATAATAAATATAAAGTCATTCAATAATTTGTTACTTAATTGGATCCGAATAATAATTTTTTGACAATTTTTGCCTTTCATTAAAATGCCTCAAAAGTATTGGACAGCAATTAAAACAGTTTAATTCAATTGGAATTTTTGCCAGGGTAACCATGCCCCTGGTATTTGATTAGCAAATAACTTGCAAATAATTTTCATATTTGATTGGTTAATAAAACTTTGATGTTTTAATTTTACCTAGAACTTTTTAATTGTACAAATTAACTTTGATTTAGCTATGATAATTTATTAGGTGGCAAAGTGACCCTGGTTATTTCTTGGTGAACAACCCATTCAAAGGAAAAGCAATTAGACTTCTATTCATTTGTTTTGAATAATCGATGGCTGAAGACATGGCTCTCCATTCAATTGCTTGATAATAAAAACGGAATTCCTATTCAATTGATTCCTGTCTTTTCATTTAATTTAATTAAAAGTATTGAAGAAAATTATTTTTATTGAGTGAACAGCCATTCAGTTATTTTTCTCTCTTTTTTGATGACAGCTTTTAATCGATTCCCAGTCCCCTTCAGGAATCCCCAGTCTTTTACTAATGACTTTGTTTTTCTCAATTAAAAGTTCAAAATATAATCCCCGTCAACAAAACTATTGACTCGAGTATTGCGGGGAAAACATATTTCTCGTAGTCTTTAATGATTTTGTTTTGTATTTTTCTATTCTGTTTAATGGGTTTCCAAACAAATAAATTCATTTACTAATGGCTTTCAATACTAATAAACATTTAATTACTTAATCTCTCCCTCTCTCTCTCTCTCCCTTCCTCTATCCCTCTCTCCCTCCCACTCCCTCTCAAATGATTCCAAAGTATTGAAAATTTGAATAATTTGTTGAAAACTGTAATAAGTTTTGAAATTTTATGTATTTTTTCTCCAAATGAATGCTTTAATTTCAATTAATTCTCAATTTGATGGGTGCAATCATTTTTCAATTTGCGTGGCGAATAATGAGCAAAATTTTCTGCTCTTGTAAAACAGCACATATTCAACGACACTCTCCCTCTCCCTCTCAAAACACTTGTGATTTTCCTACCAATCCTTATGTGTATGGAAATTGAATTTGCATTTTTGTTTTTCCAAGAATATATTCCAACTTAAATTGCATTTTCAATGCCTTCCCCTCCAATTACCAGTGCATTGGACCGACACTAGTGATGAGGCTCTTATTCTGAGCGAAAAATACTTGACTTGTGTCTCATATTATAATTAATTCTTATGTTTTGTTATTCTTCTCCTCTCTTAGAGTAGACGTGAAGTTGAATGAATCGATTGGCTTAACGTTGGGCCTAATAATTCAAATAATCAACCATGATCATAATAGCCTTGAGCATATAAACCTGAGCTTGAGTTAATTAGCAAGATCAAATAAGATAAGTTGGAAAGGGATGTCTATCAGAAAGAGTTGAATGTTTTGATTTATTTATACTTTTTTGATTTCACTATTAAGAGGTTCGACTGTACTCTCAAACTAAGGCATAATATTGAGATCAGTTGTCAGTCATTTGCATTAAAATTAACTCAATATATATTCTGTGCTCTAAATGGAAAGGCATTGGATTTTTTTTGTGCTGTTCTCAAGAGTGAGAGCCCCGGCCTTAAAATTAATGAATAAGATCTATCTCACGCTCCGACTGTCTTTCCCCTCGATTTCCAACTCATCAAACATATCATCATTAATAACAAGTTGTTTCTCAAACTCATTATAACTTTCGTTTGTTTCGCTTTTCCCCTCTCATCTGATGTGCGTTTTGTGTGTTGTGTTATGGCGTTCCCCTCTTCTCACAAAATTATGTGCTGTGCTCTTAGAGAGAGTGTGTCTCTCACTTCATATCAATAGATAATAAAGATTTTTGATGTGTTTTTCACTGCAAATGACACTCAAAATGATATCTCAGTTACTCTCAGATTATTAGCCGTTCCTCTATTTTTCGGCACAGAATATGTTTTTTATGCATAAATACTAATAATAATAATAATTGAAAAATTAGAGTCATATTAATTTCTTGGCACAGAATAATAGGGAACAGAATATTCTGCTTTTTTTCTTAAGTTTAATTTTCAGCAAAATTTTATTCTTGGTTTTCCTAATAAGTAATTTGATAAACGCCTGACGCGTTTTTTAATTAAAAAAGATTCTGTTGTTTTTATGCAAGCTTGATAATTTGATCAAGGCTAGTGACGCATGATAACAAGCCTGTCAGATAGGCTCAGTGTCACTTTCAACAGCTATTTACTCTTGCATTTTAATACCCATTGATTTTGTTTAATAAATTAGAGGAAAGGACTGACACTTTATGTCTCGAGTCTATAAATTTTGTTATTATTGAAGTGAAAAAAAAATGTAATAAAATCTCATATATTAGGAGAAGTAGGAGCTGTTAGAAGGAAAGAGGGGAGGAATTCCTTCGGAAAGTGTAAAAACATCAGCTTTTTTGAGAGCACAGGAAAAAAATTGTATTAAAAGTTTGGAAATTATTTTTTTTATTTACGTTACTCTCGAAAGGAAAGCCTATTTCTTATTGAAAGATAAGTATTTAATAATAGAGTCGAGTGTTTTGAAATTATATTTCAATTTTTTGATCTAGGTTATTTTGAATTATTGATTTGCTTGCTCATTTAAAAATTAACAATATAAAATGTGAATGTTTAACGAAATATGATTGATCAGGCAATTAATCATCATCATGGCAATCATCACGCATTATTAAATCCATGTTCCCCTGATAAGCAACATGGTAAATTTATCCTGGCTATTAATTGGTGTTTGAAAAAGAGAGGATTTCCTCTCATTTTTTCCAAGTTATTCAATTTGAGCCCAAACTTTGATGGATTGGATGAACTCAAAGATTAGTAACTCTTATGTAAAAAAAAACTTATTCTGTGCTATCGGTTCGGTTCGGATGGAGAAACATATTTTTCATGTCTATCAGTGTTTCCCAACGTATTAGCCGTTCCTCTCTTGTAGTGCTATTCCTATGCAGTGCTAGCGATTGAATCTTAAAACTCTTGAGCACTACTCAACTCTTCATATGTCAGCCCCTTTTCTACCCAAAGAGTAAGAGTAGTCTCTTTATATTCTGTTCAAAAGAGTGGATATATTTTACTCTTAACTCTTATGATATTATTTTTAATAAATTTTGATACAAATGATGAATTGCCGTTAATTTTTCTCCAGAACTCTTTTATGGTGTGCCCTGAGAACTGAACACAGCACTGGCACAACCTCACAAAACAGCACAACCTCTTGTTATACTCAATGATAAATTCTTGGCCATCAGTGTTAAGCCATGCGAATAAGGAATGAAATAATGCATTAATCGCTTAATATATAATATATATATACGGAATATATATATATATATATATAAGGAATATATATACTATACTATAGTATAAGAAATTGAACGCAATATAAATATGAATGAAAACACTTCAAGACATTATTTTTATGTATAGTAACTGTAATAATGTTTCCAAATTCATCTCGGCTGGATGACCAAGATCATTTAGAAAAATTAATTTGAATTCCTATTCTTTGATTTAATTAATGTTTAAGATTAGTTTTATTTGGGAATAATTGTTTTGTTTGAATTCTTATCCTGGTTTTCTTGGTGGAAACACCTTGGTGATGTTCCTTGCTCAATGCTTTCTATTCAGTGACATTAATTTGCTTTGAAATTATTCTGAAATATTCAATGAATGGATAATATTGTTTGAGTGCATAAAATAAAACATTAAAATCAATGTTTAGTTAACTTTTGTCTACATTTTTCTCAAAAAAGTATTAATACTTTTTGTTGTTTTAAGTTATGTTTGAAACCAAATATTTATATTCAAAACCAATTGATTTTAGTCTAAAATTTCAAAAATTCAAATAATCGGTTGAAGTTTTCTTTTGAAAAGTCCGATATATTTATCTTTTTATTCATTTTTAATGGTTTTCAACTATTTTTCTTCAGCTCTAAGGGAAAGACGTCTTAAGAGCACAGAATAATCAAAACACAGCAAAACTAATCGATCGGAAAAGAAAAATCATTTCCTATTTTCTCTCTCGCTCTCTCTCTCTCTCTCTCTCTCTCTCTCTCTCTCTCTCTCTCTCCTCCCTTTCTATCGCTGTTTAAATACAAATAAAAAATTGTTTTCCAAATAATAGCCAAAAGATTTTGATAACAAAATCAATAATAAAACAGATATTTGCGAATCAATAGTGAATTTCTTGTGAGACAGTCAGAGGGGACAGACATACAGTGTTTCCCATTATATATTTTGAATGAACAGGAATTCCCTCCCATTTAATGGTAATATCGTTATCGACATAAAAGTCATCAGAAAAAAATGTTTATTCAAAACAAAAGGAGAATTACACTTAATATCAGATGAATGGGTGATGAAAATTCATTCGACAACTTACCCTCGTTAACTACAATTTGCTTGTCTATGGACACGATTGAGGGAATGCACGCGTAGTCATCCAAATGTAAGGCATTCCACTCTTGGCCAGAGAGGCGGACAGGTGTCGAACAGTTTGGCGAATAGCTTAGCGGTATGTTGTGCTGGAGCATCCAGTCTCGGAGGTCTCTCAGCTTGCAATCACAGTTCCAGGGATTGTTGTGGAGGGTTAGCTCATACAGGGAGGGCAGGGTTTGAACCACGTGTCCAGAGATGTAACTATTGAATAGAAAAATGGATTGAAATCTATTGTGAAATAAATTTATAGAATATTTTTTTGAAGGCATTTATTATATAAGAAATATATATTTTATTTATATATTATATATATATTTGAATCCAATAATAGATATATTTTTATATTAGAAACGATTAGTTTCTGTCGAAATAGTTTTCTGAGTAATTGATTGAAAAATTTTCGCTAAATATTGATCTCATGAAACGTCTGGGTATTCGATACTAAGTTATTCTGTGCTCTCAATTCTGTGCACAGAATATATTTATGTTAAACACAGAGCTATTGGTTATTATAAATGGTGTGTCTGTTCCCGACTCCAATGGATTGAGCACTGGATCAGAATTGAGACCACTTTCTATGGGATTGGAGGGGAAAGGGAGGCCATAACCGGAAGATAAAGGATTATTTATTATGAAGAAAATGATGGGTTTTATTGTAAAGGTTATGACCATTAAAGTAGATTTGGATCTACTCTTCACCAAAAATAGTGGACAAACACAGGACTCGCTGTTTGTCTATTGACTGCCTATTATTAAACCGAAACAATCATAAGAAGTATATATACTTTTCCAGCGATTATATGTGTGTTTAATATACCATAACTTCATTTATAAAGTATTTCCTCTTATTTTTTTCATGGAGGGGGGGCTTAAAAATAATGTGCTGTTCCTATACTACTACTTCCCTTCCATTGCTAGGATTTATTGACAATATTTTTGAGTTTAAAAAATAGTTTAATAGGTTTTGAGTTATATTTTTTCCGACAGAAAAAGATTGAATACATTAACAAAAAAAATTTGGTCTCAAAAGTGAAGAAAAGTGGTAATACTTTTTGAAATAATTTTTTTTTTGATGAAAATCCCGTTAAAGTAAAATCTCGATTCACGGGTCAACAACTTTTTTTGCACTATATTTTTTGATTAGCCCTGAGCTCATTCATCAACTCATTTTGCTCGGGTATATAATATTCTGTACTTAAGCGTCAATTCTTATAAGAATCGCAGAATTTATTGATTTTTAATAATAGGAAGAATTTTTTTCATGAATTTTATAACAATTTTCAGACTCTTGTTGTGAAATTCAATCCAATATTTTTGTAGATTTAAGTTAAAGACTGTAATATAGTATTTGCATATCGATAGTGTTGTCATAGAATTGTAAAAAATATTGTTCTAGGACACATCACTCTAGAGTTTTAATTTTTTGTTAAATCACCATGATAATATTTTTATTATTATTTTATCTTTTGAACAAAACAATTTTAGAAAATTTTATAGCAAGGTTAAGCTTTTATTGCGAAATTTATTGAAAATATTTCAAGATTATTTTTTTTAAAACTGTAATATTTTATTCATATTGCAAAAGTCTTGGTCATTATTGTGAGAATTCTTCTAATTTTGGAAGCCTAACGCCTAACGCTTTATATTTTCTTTTGTTTGTTAAATCATCATGCTAATAATTTTCTAATCATATAAATCTGGGAAAATTTGATATATTATATTATATTACATTTGTTTAATCATCATTATAATATTTCCTTGGATATTTACATCATTATATTAAAGACTGTAATATTGTATACATGTTACAAAAACCTTGGTCATATTGCTTTGAAAATAAAGTTTATTGGCAAAAAGAAAGTAGTGGATTATATTTTTAAATCATCAAGAAAATATATAATTAATTGAGGAGCCAGTGATCAAGTTAATTTTTGAAAAACCAATAATTTTATAACAATTTTCAGATTAATATATAATACAAAATATTTTGAGACTAAAGTTAAAAACTGTAATATTATATTTGTGTATTTAAATTGTTATTTATGCTTGGTATAAAACTTATTTATCTTGGTTTTTTCTGCGACATTTTCTAAAAATCAGCATGCTAATTTTTTTCTGAATATATTGGAAAATACTTAATAGGTTTTGAGTTATATTTTTGTTGCGACAGAAAAAGATTGAATACATTAACAAAAAATTTTGGTCTCAAAAGTGAGGAAAAGTGGTAATACTTTTTGAAATAATTTTTTTTGATGAAAATCCCGTTAAAGTAAAATCTCGATTCACGGGTCAACGACTTTTTTTACACTAAATTTTTTTTATTAGCCCTGAGCTCATTCATCAACTCATTTTGCTCGGGTATATAATATTCTGTAGTTAAGCGTCAATTCTTATTTAAGAATCGCTGAATTTATTGATTTTTAATAATAGGAAGAATTTTTTTTCATGAATTTTATCACAATTTTCAGACTCTTGTTGTCAAATATAATCAAATATTTTTCGAGATTTAAGTTAAATACTGTAATATTGTATTTGATTATCAAATTTTGATTTATATTGGTCCTAAACTTGTTTCTTTTGGAAAAGGAAGTAGTGGATATTTTTTTTGATATACCATGATTATAATTATTAAAAATTAATTGATCAAATTTTGCGGTAGTTTTAAGATTTTTTGGGAAATATAATCTAATTTATAGAGATTTGAGTTAAAGACTGTAAAACTGTATTATTTTATTGAAAGGGTTGGTCATATTTATGCAAAATTTAATGTCATAGGCGGTTAGTTATCGTGGAGACTTTTTGTTATTTTACCATGATATTATTTTCTTGATTAAATTAATTTGTGAAAATTTTATAACAAGGATAAGCTTTTATTGGGAAAAGTATTTAATAGTTTTTAAGATTATATTTTAAAAACTGTAAAATTGTATTCATTTTGCAAAATTGTTGGTCATATTGGTATAAAATATGATAATTTTAGATAATTTTGAGTCCTCTCATTTTTTCTATCAAAGTACCAAATATTTTCTTGATAAAATTAATCTTGGTAAATTCAATAACTTTAATAATTATTTTGAAACTTTTTTTCGGTAAAAATCAAATATTTCTTAACATTATATTTAAAGACTGTAATATTTTATACAAGATCTATTTCTTAATAACCTTAATATTTAACTTGGACATCAATTTGATTTATTGATAAGTCAATGAGAGATAAATTTTATAAAATTTATAATTTTATGACATTTTTCACCATTTATTGGAAAATATAATTAAATATTTCTTGAGATTCGACTTAAAGGCTGTAATATTGTATTTGTTTATAGAAATTGTTGGTTATATTTGTTTAAAATTGATTGTTAATGGAAATGAAAAAGAATAAAAATTTTAAAACCTAGATAATATTTATATTTGATTAGCAACAACACATTCTAGGTTCTCTGCCTAATATAAATTTGCTTGGTTATTTTCATTTTTGATAGGTTTGCATTTGATTAGCATTTTATAACTATTTTCAATTCTAAAGACTGTAATATTTTATACAAGTTACAAATGAGGTGGTCTAAATGTTTTAAAAATTTATTTTAATGGGTTGTGAGATGAGGAAACTATTTTTTAAAATAACCTGGATATTATTTGACTTATCGATTAGATTTACTGTTGATCCACTGAGAGTTCAATTTTAGAAAATTGAAAATTTCGTAATAATTTTCACCATTTATTGGAAAATAAAATCTAATATTTCTGGAAATTTGTGTTAAAGACTGCAATATATTATTTATCATCAAAAGTGTTGGTCATATTGATGTAAAATTTATCATCATGGCCATCATGAGTACAGTTGTGATTTTTGTTAATCTAACATGATAATATTATTATCCAGATTAATTATTTCTTGGATACAGCAACTTTTTAAATCAACTTGATCATCACCATATTACATTTAATGTTGTTGTAACATTTTTTAGCAGGCTTCATTCTTTCATTGGTAATTAACTAAATTTGGATTTAGACTTAAAGACTGTAATATAGTAATTGTGTTTCAAATCTATTTTCAAATTGATTTGAAATTTATTTTTGATGGACAGAATTCACTGAAGTAAGCTTGTTTTTTTAATCACTATAACAATTATTTCTCTGATTGAAATTATTTGATCAGATCAATTTTAAAAACTTTCATTGGTGAATATAATTAAATGTTTCTGGAAATTATATTTAAAGACTGTAATATTTTATGCAAGTTACAAATGCTTTGGTCATATTGTTTTAAACATTAATTTTACTGGATTGTGTAAAGATGACTTTTTTTTAAAAATAACCTAGATATTATTTGACATCAATTTGATTTATTGATGAGTCACTGAGAGATCAATTTTAGAAAAATTAAAATTTTATAACAATTTTCATAATTTATTGGAAAATATAATAAAATATTTCTATAGATTTGAGTTAAAAACTGTAATATTTTATTAGTTTATCGAAAGTTTTGGTCATATTTGTGAGAAATCTATTTACTTTTGGCACTCAACCCAAGTTGTTTTTTTTATTTATTTGTTAAATCATAACGATAATATTTTCTTGATCTTATGAATCTTGGAAAACTCTATATTTTTATAACATTTTTCAGACTTTTTTGGTAAATATAATCAAATATTTCTGGAGATTGGACTTAAAGCCTGTAATATTGTATTTGTGTTTCAAATATCTTGTTCATATTTGTTTGAAATTTATCGGTTTTTGGAAAAACCCTGAATTTTATTTTCTTTAATTATCTTGATAACATTAACTTGGTTAGAATTTTCGGGCATTATATTTAAAGACTGTAAAATTGTATACAAGTTATAAAATTATTGGTTAT
>JAQIXV010000477.1:0-33480 GCA_034700625.1 Tectocepheus velatus | reverse complement strand
TGTTGGGTTACTGTTATCCGGGAAATACGAAAAGAGTGGTTTCCTTTTGAAACTATTTACTTTTGTAATTATTTTTTCTAGAATTCGTTTGGAAATATTCCTCATTAGTAAGAGTACTGGGTAATTTTGTTATTAACCTTCAAATGCATCAGGATAACCTAGTGAAGCTGTAATACTAATTTTTAATTTTTTAAATGCTTCAGTCATACCTTGATCATCATTCTGTTGATTATTTGTGAATTGCTGTTTGAGGAAGTCAAGTTTTGATTTGAACTTAGTTTTTTAAGTATATATTTTTTGTTATTGCGCCAGAAGTTCTTGGTAAACTTTCATCAATATAATTTTTATAAAATATAATTTGATAGATGAAAAAAGTTTATAAATCGCGTTAATTCTAATCATTAATCAAGATGATTTTCTAGAGGTTTAATGAAAGAAATAATGAAAATAGATATTTTTCAAGTAATAGGTCATAAATCACCATGATGAAATTTTTTGATGCAATAACAAAAATGACTTTTGAAATTCTGTTCTTGATATATTGAAGAATTGCGTGATTTTCACCTATTAATGATTTTTTTCGCAATCCATACTTTCGCTCAACTTTTATATTATTCTACAGTTTTATACTTTTATTTTGAATCTTATTCAATCAAGAAAATTCTAAAACATATTTTTACAAGGTTAAATTCTTCAAATTCTACGAAAAATTAAATTTTCTTTTATATGGTACATTAATATACGGAATTGCAAGCGCCATCATATCTATCCAGCACATATTGATTTATTACCATGGAAAAAAGCCCAAATATATAAAATTTTATGATCTTATCGAGGGCTATATATCACCTAGTTCACTTGGCATTAACAATGAGACCAACGTCCTTTTATTGATGAGACTCTATAAAATATTGAATCGCATAACCCGTTACATTCATTTGACTGCATTCCCCACTGGTTTTGTTATATCCTTCTATCCGTTGATTCGATGGTCTGATGCACATGTTAAGTTTATTGATATATTTGCTTGGACCTTTTTTTCGGTTTATTTATTGACTTCACCGGTGCTTACCTTTTATATTCAATTAAAGATTTCATAATAGATTGTGAATATTCTACCATGGAAACTATTGAGCTGAACAAGAGAATTTCAGAAAATAACAAGTTAAAGAAACGCATCAATTTTAACAAATTGCAAAAAATTTACAATAATTTAAAATAATTCTTGTTTTTTGTTTGAATTGATGCAAAGCTTATTCACTCGTTTGTTGAATGAGTAAACAAATTGCTATAAATTTATCTTAATTTTAATCGATTCAAATTGTTTTTAGTTTAGACTACATTCAATTCTGTGCTCGAATTGTATTAAAACATTTTTCTTATTAAACTATAGACTCTGTAGTACAGAGTATTCCTATTGTTTTATGAATGAACGGAAAAATGGATTTTTATGAATCAATTGTTGATAATTATTCTTCTGATAAAAAATTGATTAAGTTCAGGACATGAAGTGTTTTTCAATTAATTATACTATCAATTAAATACCTATTTATGTCCCCACTTGAGAATTGTTGCCACGAATCTATATTGTCTATTATCTAAAAGCAGTGGAAAAGTTAATTAAACCACTTTTTGGAAAAAAATATTATTCTCGACACTCAATGGCTATAAAGATAAACAAAATGAGAAAAATATTTTGTTATCTCAATATTTTCTGTTGTAATCAATTGAGCAAAGTCATTAAAATTATATCTGAAGATAATTTGATCAAAAATTATTGATCTTGCTTATTCAATTTTAATGAATTCAATTGGAAATAAATAAGAGTCTCATTGGAAAATAGATCCAAAACACGTACTTGCTGATTCCTTGGTTGAAAGATCCTGATAGAAACTGCTAGTTTTTAAAAATTCGAACAGGGTTATCTTTACCGAATGCTGTTATCTTGTTTAATGTCACCACTAGGATTTTTCATTTCCCATAGATAAGATAAGATTTTATTTTATAATCGAGGAATAATTGTATCAATTAATAGTGTGATAATTGACCTCTTCTTCTATTATGCAATTTCATAAATTTTTCTAAATCGAGAAAATTCCTGATATTTTATTTTATGGTACTTTCGATTTGTTTGGAATTTCAATAATCGAGTTAAAAACGAATCAGAAAATGATTTAATTATTATCACAAATAAAATTGAAAGTCAATTAAATGTTCAATAAAATGAAAAATTGAAACTTTTTATTACAATTATAAAAAGATAAGAAATGTGTGATTTACTCCTTTTTAGATAAGCCAATAAAAGAACCCAAGTACAGTTAAATATTAGAGTTGTAAATCAGAATGGGCAAGCTAGTCAAAATTTTATCGTGGAATAAATTTTTGCTCAAAAAAATTTTAATCAATAATTAACAGTAGAGTTTCAGCATTCAGTTTCAATAAATTCAATCTTGGTTCAAATATTATTTTAATAAGTTTGTTAGGGGATTATACTGTACCAGATAAGTTTTTATGAATGAAAAACTATAAAAGCTTTACTCATTTAAGTAATTCTCTTCAGATAATTAGATTTCAATAACCAATTGAATCGTCAAAATTTCAAAAGTCTTATTAATAAACCAAATGCCAGTCCTTTTGATTGACTCGAAGTCCAGCTGACCATCAAAATGACAAAAACGGAGAAGAGTAACAACCCATCCAACAGTCAGCCAAAGCCTGACCCACTACCAGCCAATCGCACAGTCAATTCTGTTCCCAACTCTCCGGCATTTATTCGTAATAAAAACCCGAAGCTCAACAATGTCCTCAATTTGGATAACCTGGTGACCCCTCCATCGCCCAGCCCTTCACTGAACATCATTCGCCCGGTTTATAACGTCAGGGAATTCAATGAGAATTATATCCCAAACGAAGACCAGAAGACAACGAAAGAGAAGTTCAGAAAATTCAAACCCGACTTCTCTCGGAAGGCGTGGATCAGTCGTCTGAAGAGATTTTTCCCGATCATTGAGTGGTTGCCCTCATATGATATCAAACAGAATCTGATGGCAGATATTATCGTCGGTATAACCATCGCCTCCTTTCAAGTGCCACAGAGTATGTCCCAAAAAACTGATGGCTTTCCTTAAAAACTGTAACTTATTTTATTCTGTTTTTCAATTGACATTAGGTATGGGCTATGCATTGATAGCACACGTCAACCCTGTTTACGGTCTCTACACGGCTTTCTTCCCGGCCCTCATGTATACGATCTTTGGTACGTCTCGTCACAGTTCTGTTGGTCCGGTGGCTATCGTCGCGGGTCTTATGACCGGCAATATTGTGGTCGACGTCTCTAACGATTTGGGGCTTAACTATAAGGAAGGAAATACTGTCTATAACGTGAACAACACGTACGCAGCTCTCGAGGGATACGAAGACATCGATAATATAGATATCGCGTCAATGGTTGCAGTTATTGACGGCATTTATATCCTGGCCTTCGGTATAATGAGGTTAGGATTCATTAGCAACTATTTGTCGGACGAACTGGTCTCGGGTTTCATGACTTCAGCGGCTCTACACGTCTTCACAACTCAAGTTCATTATCTGTTTGGAGTTGAGCTCATAAACCAGAGCGGATTCTTCGCTCTTCCCAAAACGTATATTGAATTTTTTGGTTCGAGGATGAATTCGGTGAATCTGACGGCATTCATCATTTCATTGGTCTGTATCGCTATTCTTGTGTTCTTCAAGTTTGTCGTCGAAAAGCTCTTCCATAAGATGGGTCTGAAGATGCCGTTCCCCATTCACCTCTTCATTATGATTGGAGGTTGCGTTGCCTCCTATTTAATTGATCTTGAAACCAAGTATCAAGTTCAAGTTGTTGGAAATATACCTGATAAGTAAGATTTAGAAATAAGCTTGTTGTTCGCTTTGAGGTAACTTATCATTTGAATCTAGGTTTGCTCTTCCGAAACTGCCCAAATTCAAATTGTTCAAGTACATGTGGTACCGGTGCATACCGACGGCTGTCGTCACCTATACCCAGACCCTATCCATTGGGAGACTATACGGCGCTAAATATAATTACAAAGTAGATCCGAATCAGGAAATGATGGCTCTGGGCATCGCCAACATCTGGGGCTCGTTGTTCAAGTGTCAGCCCTGTTCTGCGTCTATACCCCGTTCTGCTGTTCAGGAACAGGGAGGGGGAAAGACTCAGGTATGCAATCGTTAGTTAGGTTTTATAACTTTGTTTACATTTAATTTGTTTTTTTGTAATTATTTTCAATTTCTTCTAATCTAATGAACAGATCGTAAGTCTGGTTAACTGTATCTGCATTTTAATCGTTATATTAGTGTTGAGCACATTATTGCAAGACTTGCCAAACGTATGTCCCATTGTTTTTCGCCAACAATTTATCTAATCAATTGTCTAATTAATTGCAGTGTGTTTTGGCCGCCTGTATAGCCGTCGCTCTGGTATCCATTATCTCGAAATTCCAGGAGTTTATCAATTACTGGAAGATTTCAAAGTTGGATGGAGTAAGATACTTTTTATATCGTTTGTTTAGCTTTGTTATTTATACTGGGTACTCTTAATGAATAGGGTATTTGGTTGATAACATTCCTGGGGGTCGTCATCTTGAATGTCGATTATGGCATTTATATTGGGTTCGGGTGTTCTCTACTGTTGTTGATATACAAATCTCAACGACCGAAAACTTATTCTTTGGGATCCGTTGACAACAGCGACATATATGTGCCGCTCAGCAAATTCAGGCGAGCGAAGGAACTGGTAGGGGTCAAAATATATCAGTTCTGCGGTCCACTCAACTTCGCTAACGTCGAGTACTTTAAAAAGGAGTTGCAGTCCAGGAGTGGAGTCGATGTCACGTATGTATTGCTCTTACTTTTGGCCAGAATTTGATGTATTTATTGTGATTTTCAGATCAATTAAGGAAGAGATGAGTAAAATGTTTCCGAAATCCTATTGTTTTATAATAAGAGAACCGAAGAAACCGAAGACTAATGACTTGATTTTGGATAACACAACAAATTTACCTAAATTCTTGATAATCGACTGCTCTATGTTGTCCTATATCGACACCTCTGGTGTGACAACTCTTAAGAAATTGGTCCAAACTCACGCCGACATCAATATCCAGGTCCTATTGACCGGTTGTCCCGTTCACATTGAAACTATGCTGAATAGGGACGGATTCTTCAAAGAGGTTTCCTCTGATCTCGTGTTTAAATCAGTTCACGACGCGGTCTCTTTCATTAGAGACAATAACACAACAGTTGGTTATCCTTTAGTAACGAAAAATCAAAGAAATGGTAATTTACGTAAAGTCGTGTCCAATGTATCGATCGATTCCAGTCTTTCCGACGAAAACGATGTCTTCAATGAGTATAAACTTTTTGACTCTAAAGAAGATATTCTGAGCGATAACGCAGACTCTATTCCCGGGTTGGCGAAGTTGAAGGCGTACCGGTCTCTCCCCATCTAATGGTTTATTTATTTTTTTAATTTGAAAAAATATTTATAAAAAAAATTATTTTCAATTCAATGTATATTATTAAAAGAATGATCCATTTACTTTTTGCTATTTATCTTGTTTATTTAATTTGCTAATAAAGACATTAAAATGTTAATCTGTTTTTCTCACGAATCCCTTTCCCATCGATTCAGTAATCCATTGCTTATGTCATGAAATCGTTCGATAAAATGATTAAATATTTTTTGATTTATTGCTTATTATTGCAAATACTGACGAATGAGTGAAACTATTTTAATCCCATTCCAACAATCGATTGTAGACTAATCTAGATTATTTTCCTGGACAAATAAGTTATACTCATTGTATTCCAGGACAGGATAACTTTATTTAAGTATATTATGGGTTTGAGTCGAGTTTTAAAAGTTTTTTATTTTTCATTATTTTTCTTCGAAATTGTTTTCACTTTTAGTGATAATTATTTTTCTATCAAAAATGTCTATCAGTTCGAAGACTTTGAAAACAAAACCGATGAACGGGTTTACCATAAATGGATACCACCGATGAGAACAAGTAATTAACATAATTTACTCTGATTATTCAATTTCTAACATGGTCAATCCCATTTCATAGAACCGATTCGAGTGAACTCCAGTTTCTTTCTCTACAGTTATGGCGCTATCGATGACTTGAATAGTGTATGAAATTTAAGTGTTTTTAATTATTTTGATTGTATTGTCGTTTGTATAGGAATTCACATTATCTTTGTTATTGAGATTCCGATGGTTTGATGAAAGGCTACAAATCAATGCAAACACTAATGGGGTTTACTCTCTGGAAGGGGGAAAGTATCACTTGAAGAGACTGTGGACCCCTTCCATACACATACCTAAGAATGAGTTTCCAGACTTCCTCCAGAATGATGATCGAAGACCTGTTCTGACCAGAATTTATACCAATGGAGAGGTTTTGGTCAGCAAAAGGTTTGAGGAATGGAAGGTCTGAATCAAGTGCTGACCATTTTTCCGTCTTTTTAGGATTGTTTTGAAGGGTTTCTGTGCAATGGATTACACGTTATATCCGTTGGACAAACAGTTCTGTGATATGGAGATAGAGTCGAGTCAGTCATTGAGCACTACCTCTTTGTTTTAATGAAAGTATTTTATTCTGTCCTTACAGTTGATATGACCGATGATAACCTGCGACTGGACTGGTCTAGTGATCAGCCCTTCACTATCAACAACCAGTTCTATTGGAGTGGTTTTCATTTGTCTGAGTATAGCCTATCGCGAGTCAAACAGCGCTACAAAATGACCGGCTCTTTCAGCAAACTGGTGGCCACTTTCGCATTGGAGCGAGAGTTTGGTCATTTTATGTTCGATATTTATATTCCTTGCATACTGTTTGTCATAAGCTCTTGGACGTCTTTCTGGTTAGACATACCTGCGGCGCCGGCCAGAGTTACCTTGGGCATTACAACAATGCTAACACTGGTTACCAGCGCAAAGGAAGCTCGAGCTAAAATACCAAGAGTCTCGTATATTCACGCACTGGATGTCTGGCTAATGATGTGTATTTGTAAGCGAACCACTCAAAAGGGGAAAGGGATGTAATTATTTTTTACTTGTTTACAGTTTTTATTTTCGCATCTCTTGTGGAATACGCGACCGTTAACTACATCTATAATAAAGAGAAGAGACATAAAACCAAACAGAAGTCGATCCCCAAACAGAACAACATTGATGTCAAAGGTTTGCGAAGAACTAAATCAGCGAATAGTTTATACAGATATCAACGAAACGATAGCTTTCGCGCTCAACCTGTTGTCAGAGTATTATTTTACTGTTTTCATGTGCTGTCCTTTTCTCATATTTTTTATTATATCAGTCAATGCCGAGCTCTCCCGTCCTTCGGAGGACAGTGTCGGCGCACAATCTATTTAGAGGTGATCCGGAAAGGGCTGACTCTAGACTCAGTTCTCGGAGGAATTCGCTGACGGATGAGGCGATTCGTGTCAACTGTTTGGTCCCGATTGTGATCAAAAGACCCGAAGATATCGCTAATCAGATCGATAGGAGGTGTCGGGTGTTGTTTCCCATCAGTTTCTTCATAACTAATATAATCTATTGGACAACACTTGCGGTCCTCTCATCGAAAGTCGATTGAAATTTGATTTGGATTTTGAGTAAAAGTTTTAAAAAGTTTTTAATTAAATATTAAATCGATTTTTGAATAAAATATTTCGACATTTATTTGTTTTAAGAGTATATAAGACCTGACCCTAAGTTTTGTCCTTTTATTACTGATTTCCGGAAAGTTTTTTCATAAAATCAATCATTAAAGCGATGCCTGACTTGTGTTTATGCTGTGCGGCCAAAGTTTTTCCGTCAGTTATGGCGTCAATTGTTTTGATCTGTGACCAGATCTTTGGATTCAAACTGCTCTGGCATTTGGCGATTGTCTCATATCCGCCACAACTCAATGCTATCGAGTCTTCAGCCTTTGAGCACAGAATAAATATTTATATTTAATTGTATTGAGAAATGGGTTTGTCTTACGATTTCGTTAATGACTTCATCCCAATAATCGGTGGCCTCTTCGCCGCAGATCTCTTTGTTTCGCTGACGGATGCAGTCCTGGAATAAGTGGAATATACAACAGCCGGCGCCCACCGAGTCTTCGTCGTCCATAGCCATGACCTGTTCCATCATAACCAGGTTCTTGTCGGCGCACACGTGAAACGGTTCTATCTTTTCCTTGGATGAGAGACACTTGACGTGTGTGAGGAAATCCTGTCTGTCCTTAGGGTTGTCACACCTGCGGTCCAGATGTTTGGCGCTGTTAGTCAGCGCCAGTTCTGTCGCCTGTTTGACAAACCCGGTCAGACACGTGCCCACAAAACTCCGGACACAGACCAGATTCTTACGGATATTGCTGTTTGAGTAATTCAATTTTGTTTAACCTTGCTCATCTGAAATTTCCAAGTATGATCTTTGCTTACCCGCAATGTTTGTCCAGTTCTCCGTCGGTGGTCGGAATCACAACTTCCCGGTTCCCGAAGAACGACATTTCCATGCCTTGAATGACGATTATATATATATGTATTATTAATATGACCTTGCTTGTTTCAGATAAGTAAAAATTTTATACCGCATTTGTCCGCGTCTTCGATAGTATTGTCGCATTTGGTCCAAACGTAAGAAATATTGATTATTAAGAAAACTATTGATATTTTAAATAAAAATTTATTATTATCTTATTATTATCTTGTTAATTTACTCACGAATTCCGATAGAATATCTGACTCCAGACATGACTCAAATCTCCAAAAGTTATTCGTTATTTGAATTTTTATTTTTCTGATTATAGACAAGAAATGGTCGAAAAAGTCATTTGATT
Organism: Tectocepheus velatus; assembly: GCA_034700625.1. Classification (NCBI taxonomy): domain Eukaryota; kingdom Metazoa; phylum Arthropoda; class Arachnida; order Sarcoptiformes; family Tectocepheidae; genus Tectocepheus; species Tectocepheus velatus. The sequence continues at coordinate 24,598 of JAQIXV010000477.1, read as the reverse complement.
TGTTACCAGAAAAATGTGTTTATTGTTTGAATTTTTATAGAATAGTTTGAGTTCTTATAAATCAATTAAATTTCACACTTCAGTGAAAAACATGATTTAATAGACAATCGAAATGATAATCAAAAGCCAATTGACTTCTGTTTGCATGCAATCAGAAAATCAAATGAAAAATATTTTCAATTGTTTTGTAATTTTTAGTTAGAAATTACTTTCGTTACAAAAATTGAAAGACTTTTTATTTTGTCTTTGAATTCACGAAGTGTTCAGTACAAATATTTTGAAGAAAATTATCCTGAAACAATTTTCAGTTGAGCAAGTTATTTTTTATAAATAATCAAGACTATAGATAGAATTTGTTTGGATTTTATTTTCAAAGCGTTTTGAAGTACAATAAAATTTCATATTGAAAGTCATTAGGTTCAAAAGTATCAGGATTATAAATTGAGCAAGGTTATACAATGTTATCAATAGAATTCAAGGCTCTAATTATAAGGGGTTTAGTCGAAAAACTCCATTATTTCGATGGCAGTCGAGATCTCAGACTTGAACTTATGTTTTGCGTCGAGGATTGCCTTATCGTCGATATTTGCCACCGCTTTGATGGCCTTGAGAGCATCAGGGTTCAATTTGCTCTCACATTTTGCCATATTATCGAATTCTGAGCAAGCAAATTCCATATTATCGTTTGTCTATGGAAATAAAGAGCATGGTCAGCATTCGCCATTGTTAAATTTTGAGAAATGAGATTTTATTACCAGTTCCTCCCAGGCGTCGTCCCAATAGCTCTGAGTGTCTTCATTGCAGCTCTTTTTGAACATTTTTCGCAAACACTCCTGAGATATATGCGTTACACAGCAAAGAGTGGCCACTCTGTCCGGTTTAGGTACTTCCTTAAGCTTGGTCAACATGACCAGGTGCCTGTCGGCGCACATGTGCAGTGGTTCCAACTTTTCTTTTGGTACAATGCACTTGACGTGTGTGAGGAAGTCCTGTCTATCTTTCGGGTTATTACACCGTTTGTCCACAAATTTCTTTCCGTTACTGATTGCGATGTCGATCGCCATATGAACCCTTCCTTTGAGACACTTGTCGTTGAAGTCTTTAACACATTTCAGGTTCGTCTGTATTTTACTGTCGGCACAAGTTTTCAATTTTTGTTAATTAATGGTTTGTTTTGTATGTATGTATGGCTGAGGAAAGACATCACTCGTTAACAAATATAATCAATTGAAGAAAAGACAAGATTTCTATAAATATCTCCAATTTAATACATTTGCCAAAGAGTGAGCATGGTGCTAAACTATAGCTCAATCTAAATTATTTACCCACACATGGCGTCCAGTTCCGCATCATTTGAAGGCATAGTCGCATCTCTATTGCCAAATATGACGGCTCTCATGCCTTTCGAATACGTTTCGAAAATTAATCAAGGTTGTTCTTAAAAAAGACCATAATAATGATAATTACCACACTTATCGGCCGAATCCATCGATATTTCACAATCGCACAGAACATAAGCGACGGTACAGATGAGCACAACTTCAATACAAAAGTTGTTAATTTTTTTAATGTCTATAATTAAGCAATACTTACAAGTTTTAATAGCCATGCTTATTTCAAACATTTTTATGGTGGTAAGACTTTTAAGCTTTAGTTGGGTAAGACTTCTGCTTTATTGCTTGATTAGTTTGATTTGCAATTTATTTCACCTATTTTATATCAATTGGGAATTTTATGCATCACTGGTAGTGATGTACTCAGGATCAATTGAAAATCTTATTCTAGTGTTTAAAATGTCATTAAATTTAAGTGGTTTTTGTTTTTCCATTCATTTATTTTATTCAATAGATTTTTATCTTAAATTTTAATTCAAATCAATTTTTTAATGAGTTTTTCAATTCTGATATAACTTTGAGTTTAATTTTTTTGATAAATTATTTTTCAATTTTTCTTTTCTGTTGTTTAATTGTGTGAAGTATTTTCCTGATACATGACTTTTATTAATAGCTTTTTTAATTTAATCTCAAATCTAGTGTTAATTGATTCACAAGAAGTTGAGTAAAGTTTTTTCTGTCGACAATAAATCTTCAGTACTTTTGCACTCATCATCTCCTCAGGAATTGCTATAAATATTTAACTGTTGAATATTTTAATTGCAGGTTCAATTTGATCGACACTTTAGGCAAACGCCAATTAATTGTCAAAATTTAATCATTATTTTTGAAGAAAAACCGGAGATTTAATAACCAGAGTATAACTTGATGTCTGTTTTTTTGGGAATCAGATAAAAGTCTTCATTGAATTTTTGGAAACAACAAAAACCAAATACATTACTGATTATGAATAACAGGTTTTCCCATTGGATTAGACCCTAATTTCAGGCATTAATTCTTGTATTTAGTTTACAATTTGAGGCTAATATTGAAGTTTGAATTAATGGTCGACTCGTAGTCTTGAACTTCAATCCCAGACAACAGTCAAAACAAAACAGTCTTTTCTCGAGAAGTGTTTCCAATAAAATGATATTCATTTCTATTGTTTTGTTTAATATTTGTTTGGGTTTTGTCTCTTCCTATGAATATAGTGATGATTTAGATGCCCTTGGTGATTATGACCATGAAATTTGGAATATTGGAGCTAATAATGTGAGTTGTGATGGGTTAACTAGGTTAGATTTTAATCTGATCTAGTTCATTTTTATCACTGTCTAGCTTTTTATTCCTTACGAATCTGTGTCTTATACCACAAGAAGACTGATTACAATACCCTTCCGATCGAAGAGACACATATCTAAAGTATTTATTCAGCGGTGCATGTTCAATTTTCAATCATATCTTGGTTGTTTTCTCAGATTAAGACTGTAATACAACCAGAAAATTCAGATCTGATTGAAAGCATTCATTTGTTTCGTTGTGTGAAGTCTTCCGAAACATTTAGCGATAGTTTTCACGAGAAAAATGTTTGGTTTGAGGACAGGGTTGTCACTAATCACGAGAACGAACGACACAACTGTTGGAAACTGTTGGCCGTCTGGACGGCCGGCGATGGCGTCAACAAAACAATACTCTCTTTGCCTAAGAATATGGGAATTCCTATCAGCGAAGACCTCGTGACAGAGAAATACCTTCTCTTTGAGATAAACTACAAATACAGTGACTTTTTGGTAGAATTCGCCGATTATTCCGGTTTTCAGGTCTATGTCCGCAAACAGAATACCGAAGTCGACGCCGATATCGTTGCCATCGGCTCTGTTCCCGATTATCGGCTATTCATACCTCCGAAGATGAATGAGTGGACAGTAACTGCAAATTGTTATAAAGAGTGTCAACAAAAGGTTTGGAAATTTATTTTTGATTTTTCGATATGTTTTGAAACTGTTTTGTGTTTTCGCTTTTGAATAGCATTTGTTTTTCGACGGTTTATCTCTTTTCGATGTAATCCACTTCTCGAGGAAAAACCATTTGAAACAACTGAGTGTCGAAATCATAGACACAGACAATGATTTTGTTGGCAATAATTTTGATGGATTGCCGACCAAAACAGTACTAATATCTAATGGCAATCAGACAGACGCCGGTCCTATTGATCTGAAATTAGGCGAATCCAATCAGATTAGGATTAAGTGTACTTTCAGTTCATTAAATCAAAGCAAAACAATTTTGGTTAGTATTACATAAACAGAAAAAAATCGTGTTTTTCATTATAAGTCTCTTTATATTTAAGTTTTTTTTTGAATAATTATTTTATTTATAAATTGTTTTCTGAAAATATTTTGAAATTATTTTTTTTTCTTCTTTCGTTTCGATTAAAAAATTGATTTTTATTTTAATTAATTTTTTTTCGTTTCGATAATAACACGAAAGACTTGTTTCAAATCTTTTGATAGATTTTTGTTTTAATTAAAGTTTTACTTCTATTTCTCAATTGGTTTTTAGGGCGGGATGTCTGACAACAGCGCTCAGTGCATGGCTTGGATTGTCTACTATCCCAAGATTAAGGACTTTGACGTATGTCTGTCCAGTTTCTCGTTGACCACAATTATGTCCATCACTGGCGTCGAACAGTTGGAGGAAAAGTGGAGGTAAGTGTCAGTCCATAAGCGCTGAGTCTTTGTATTAATGAGTTTTTTCTCCAATAGTGATGAAAATGACTTTGAAATTGTGATAAGACCACAGCAAAACTTCCAGGATGAAAGTTTGCATGATTATTTGGAGAAGAAAATTGATTGGGACTACCGTCGTGTTAATAGGGGAAAGTACGTTGCTCAGTTTGGCAAACAAACTGCTCAATGCAATTGGAAGAGGAGTTTCTTCGACCAGATTATGGAAATATAGGAATAGTTTTTTTAAATTAATTTTTGATTTGAATTTTGATTTTACGTAATATTTATTTATTTTTGCTTTTAATGTGTCAATGCTTTCAATGCCTTTTCAATGATATCTTATGTCAATATTTATTACATCTTTTGACAAACCCTTTGATGTAATGATTTATCAAAAGCTTTGGAAATGTTTTTAATCTCTATTTTAATTACATATGTATTGAATAATGAGTTGGATTTTGATCTGTTTTATAGATTTCTTTTCAAATTCAATCAAAAATCAATTTTACTTAACGTTAAACACAAGGCTTTCATCCGTCAAATAATGAACAGGTCTTTTGAGTTTCAATGAAAAAAAAATTCTGAGCCTTTGTTTGACTCAAATATTTTTTCTAATCAATACATTTGTATTGATTTTTCTGATTATTTTATCCTTGGATTTGATTTTTCCGCTTCTAATTGATATTAAATCCATTGATAATTATATAATTAAATGAAGTCTTGTTTTAATAGCATTTTTGTTTAGTTATGAAAAAATTAATTATAATTTTAATGTTCTTTACTTTTCTGAGATAATTGTCGCCAAAACTGATGAATAAAAGTTTGAATTGAATTTTGTTTTAATGACTGATTGCTGGTTGAGATCAGATTTTCGATTATTAAAAGATGAAAAAAATCTGATCTTATGTTTGATGAAAACCCACTAAAAAATCATTTGATTTATACTTCAATTAACAGCTTTTTTGAAGTTTTATAAAGATAAAACTCTGAATAACTCTCGACTTATTGGAGGCCTTCATTTGAAGTATGATGTCTTCCCTTTGAAAGGAGAGTTTTGGAAGAAATCCTTCGCCAAAAAAATAAAATCCTTTTAACATTTAATTCAATTTCAAAAACCGAAAAAATTAGAGTCAAGTCTTTTATCAAATATTTATACATTTTATTTGAAATCTATGCAAAAAGAAATGATTACTTCGTTTGTAATGCTTTCACTTTTAGGTAAGTTTTATAACTTTTTTTCACTAAACTTGACATCAATTTTGTTATTCAATCATCAGATGCGGTCATAATTTGATTTTGAAGTCATTTTTATTTATTTAAATTATTTGTAATTTTATTTTTTAGTCATTTGTATAAAAATAATGAAAATTGTTTTGAATTTTAGGTTCAATTCATTCGAAAGGCTTTCAGTCAATACACGCGAAGATAGGGTCATATGAAGGCATTACTGACAATAATTGTGGTCTTAATAATTGTAATCAATTGAAAAATTTTGCAAAATGTGTCGGATGTCTGACGGCCTCCAAAAGAGGACAGTTGTCTCAGAAGTTGGTCAACGCCGAGAGCGCTTCCAGTGGAGAATTTCCTTGGATGGCATCCTTTCAGAGCAAAAAGACCAAAAAACATTTTTGCTCAGGGACATTGATCAACTCAAATTGGATCATAACTGCAGCTCATTGTTTCAAGTAAACATAATCAATTTTGATAGTTTTGGCTAGGTGACAAATTGACGCAAAATACTTCAAGTTTTTCCATTCAGATTTTAACCTTGGTTATTTTCTGGTTTAATTGATAAGCAATTAATTTTGTATTTCAAGTTCAAAATGGGTTTTATTTTTTTAAAATTATATTTAGATTTTCTTTTGATTTGTTTAATTTTTTTTATAATTTTGTTTTTGAATTAATTTAAGAATCAATTTATTGATTGATAATTGATTTTGTTTGACCACTCCTTTAGAGGCAATCGAAAAGTTGACACATTTTTTGTGAGAACGGGTTCTAATCGGATCGATAGCGGAAACATTCAACGAGTGCACAGGTATTACATTCACCCTAGGTATAACCTAAGTGATCTGACCGGACCCTACGATTTGGCGCTAGTCTTCATCGATGGAAAGACCCAGAGTTTGGATCTGAAGAGAAAAAGGGTTGTCAAGAGTCGGGTGAACGGCATATGTCTACCGGAGAGAGACATTCAGAACAGAGTCAATGAGAATGCCTTCTATTCCGGGTTCGGACGGATTCACTATAAAGGGGTCAGAGCTAAGATCCTAAGGAAAAGTGTGATGACCTTGCTACCTGACAGTCAGTGCTCTAATCAATTTTCCAAACATAACATGGCCTGTCTTAATTCTAGCACTAGCCATACGTGCAAGGTAATTGCTGTTTAATTGTTTCCATTTGTTAATTAATTCGTGACTGACCTAGTTCTATATGTTTTCCCAATTTGAAGGGTGATTCCGGATCCCCTCTCATCCAGTACGTCAACAACCAGGCGGTCCTCATTGGTATACACAAGGGTTCGACAAAGACCAAGGGCTTGTGCGGCAGAGACATTGCCGTGACTACTCGTGTGTCCAAGTTCATTGACTGGATTGTTGACACGATTAGGAACCATCAAAACGTGGTTGATAAAAAATAATTTAATCGATTACTTTTTTTTGTTTTACTCATTTTTTTAATGAATTCAACATTGAATTCAAGTTTATTGGGTTTTCATGAAAGTCGAGTCCCCTTTCAATAGAGAAATAATTGATTTCAATTACAATTCAATAGATTTTTGTCTTAGTTTTAGTTAACACTCAATTACGTCAAAAGCGATTAAATTTCAATCAAATATCAATTCCTTTCGTATCTCTTATTTATTTATTTTTTTTCAATGATAAGTGAGTTGTCTATTATAGCGCACAGGTATTCAATTGATAGGTAGTCAAGTGTTTAAGTCTTGTCAAGTATTTTAGATGAAATTAACACTGCCTTCAGGACTTACCTAGCTCGCCCACGCGACCACCTTGCCCTAGGTCAAACCCTGGTGAGCCTCTCCCCTCTAATCCAGTGCTAATCAAACGTATAATTTGTTTCTCTGTGTTATTGATTGTCATTCAAACGAATCGATTGATTGAATAATTGCCTCAAATATCACTATTTTTTAATTGTTATATATTTTTGAGCATTTTTTTCTCTCTTTACTTCATATCAATTCTTGTCATATGTTTTGCGGTTATTGTAATGAATATATAATTTTTTTTATTCAATATAAAAGTATAGGAAAAAAACTTCAGTAAACTATCCATCAATTTATTTGCGAAAACCTGTTATTAATGATATTTTATTCAATTTATTAAATGAGAAATAAATAAATGTTTGAAATATTTTTTTCGTGCATTTCATCTGAATTTTCAATCAATTAATTTTCGGGGTTTTTATTGAGAAAAAAATGATTTTTGACTTTTGCATCCTTAACATCTAAAAACATAACTTTATTATAGTATCCTTGCTAATAGCAAGGCCTATTTAGACGCATTGCATTGATAAAATTTACTTGTTTTCCTCCTTTTAACCATCAAATAGATATCTATTATGTCTTTTATTGATTACCTAGTTTGTATTTTGGTGTGTAATCTATCAAAATTGCTAATCGAAGGGTAGATAACAATTATTGCATAATTTGTTAGTATTTTATTGTTTTGTTGTTTTTCTTGAACTCTATTATTAATTGAGTTAATGTTTACCACAAAATGTAATCAATTTTTGTAATTACAATAAATAAATGAAACCAATGTTTAGTTGAATACCAATAGAAAAGATACAATTAGTTTTGAATCACATTTTTTTTGTATCCGACTCAAACATAAATGCAATGTTTGTATACATTTCCCACATTATCGATGTTCTCTCATTTAATCTTAAATCTAATTACTAGAGTCTAATGATTAGATAAATAATTAAGTTTAACACAAATTACCTTGATTCAAAGTAACTGGTAACAGTTTTGAAATCGACTCTCTCTCTCTCTCTCCCTCCCTCTCCCTCTCCCTCTCCCCTAAGTAATAGAAATTTCGAGAAAATTATGTTTGAATTTAAAATGTTTTTGATGAAAATTATTGGCGAATGTCATCAAAGTTCAGAATAATTTAATTGAAAGCAATTTTGAATAATTTGATGAATTGAGAAATGAATTACCTTTGAAGTGACGATATTTCTACAAACTATTCATCAATTTGTTGACTCGATATCAACTGAATTACAAAACCTTTGCTGCAATTAATCACTTTTGACCACAAATTGTTTCGTTGATTATCTGAAACACAACAAAACTGTTGAAACTTTTGAGGGGAAGAGTCTCTTATCTAATGTTAGGAACAATTGTTTGAATAATTTGTTTGTTTTGAAATCGAAATAAAAGAAGAAATTTTTGAACTCTTTTATGACAATTGTCTGCGGATTTCGTGAAGGTTTTGATGTTAACTTGGCCTAAAAAATCAGATGAGAAAGGTTATTTTGTGAACTTACTCCTTTTAATGTTTGCCATTACTAAAGGGAATGCCTTTCAAACTATTAATTTCGTAATTATGTCAAAAAAGATTAGTATTTGATTGAAATTTAAAAATTATTTTTTTTAATATTAATTTTATTTACTGCTCCGGCACTGACTGCTCCAGAAATGAGGAAAACCTATTGATTGAATTGTAATTTGAACTTGTCATAATTTTTATTAACCAATTGGTTGCGAATTTTATTCATTCAAATAAAATAATTGAAAGGAAATCACAAAATATAAGGAACACTAGTGTTATAAAAATTGAATTACCAATGAAATTATCATTTTAAAAAATCTTGCTTGCTTATCTCTCATCTATTATGTCATACTTATCTCTGAAATCATTGATAAAAATGCAATTCAAATATTTAAATAAAATTTTCTCTAAAAGTAAACAAAAATATGGTTTTCAGTTAACATTTGGATTGAATTAAAAGAAGAAAAAAATTAATTAAATATATTATATATTTATAGTTCAATGTTATAGTTATTATAGATTTCATGGATATGTAAAAATGCTTTCAAATAAAAAAATGTGAAGAAATTTCCCGATTTTCTCCACTATTTTTGTGACAAATATATATTCAAATTCAATATTTGGTAATCAATTATCGCATAAATAATATATAAAAATATTTTCCTTTCATTGAAGTCAACGAAAAAAACATGTATTCAAATAAATCGATTGCAAAAAAATGTTATGAAATTATTCATAATTTAAAGCACAGGTAATGTAAATGCATTTGAATTTTTTTTACATAGGACACTATTTTCCACCTTGTTCATCTTAAAAATAACCCTCGAGGAATGTGTGATCGACGATAATCAATCGTTGTCCTATTGCGATTTTGATCAGGATGATTGTCCAAGCTGGCCACTTGGCAAACAGTATGCCAAACACCCAATCAATGAAACCGAAGGTAACTTTTTTGCAGAGATTCCTCTTCCGATCCAAAGCGAAATATTCTGGTAAACCCTTCCTCTCTATGACGGAGTCGATGGTCTCCTGTGACGGCTTCTTCAGGTCGTACGCCAGGCCAACCAATTTGCAGATGTCTATGAACAGTGTGGCTGGGTTGAATATTTCGTACCAGGTCTTCTCACTGTTCGAATAATCTTTGAAAAAATCAGATTAGTTTTGATTAACTAATCAAGAATATATTTTCCAATTTTATCAATCGATTAGATTTTTTGATGAAATTTATTCGAAAAAATATTTATTTGTTTAAATTAGAGGAAGTGGTGTTAGACAAGACTGAGCACAGAATGAACTTTTTATTTGCATATCAATTATCTAATTATTTTTATGGCGATAATTGACTGAATTTTGTCTAAATTTTTAAAATGCAATATAACAGGACATACCCCAGGGAAACGTATGGTGATAATTATGGTTGCCTTCACCCATAGATATCCAGTTTATTATCTTGTTTTCCGTCGGTTTCATAAATCTATCGTAAGGTCTGAGATATCGACAAAAGAAATGATAAATAATTAAATAAATTCAATAAAAAACTTCTTTCAAAAAATATTAACACAAATACCGGTCTCCGAGAAAGTGGGCGACACTATTGACTGTAAACAAGTGGTGCAGAACAACGACTGTCCGAAGACAGGCACAGACCAGGAATGACGTCAGTAGGTCTTCTTTCCACAGTAGGACAGGTATGGCTGTCGGCAAGGCGTAGCCCAGAAGGAGCACCAGAGGAATGTAGAACTTGTGCTGATAGTAGACGATTGGATCGTTGGTCAGGTCATCGGTCGGTACTTTTTTTCCGTATTCGATGACTTCGGGTCTCTTCTTCAACATCCACCACCCGATGTGGGCAAAGAAGAAGCCCCGGCCCGGGTTCTTGGGGTCGGCGTGAGTGGCCGGCCATTTGTGGTGAGCCCTGTGGTCGCGAGAATAGGACAGAATAGAGCCGTTGACTGTCATTGTCTGCAACACCGCCAAAATTATCTGCAGCGGAAGCCGAGCTTTGAACGTCCGGTGCGACCAATACCGGTGTCCGCCGACTGACATACCGAACCCCGTGGCAGAGGACAGGCTCAGCACGAATATGAAAGTGAAGAGGTGGACGGGATTGACGCATGCGTGATAATAGCCGTAAATGGCCAGTATGTGCATCACCAGAAGGAATATGACATTTGACCACTTGATCTGTAGGAACCGATACCCGAATATTGTGAATTTTGGCGGTGGCTTAACGTCTGCCACTTCTTCGATGTTTGTGTCGTATTCCCCGAAGTCGAGGGCCAACTCTTCCACGTCTTTTGTTTTGAGAGAAACGCTCTCTTCGTTTGGAATTTCCATCTTTTCGTTGGCTTTTGGTTCAGTTTTTTCGTGATTTTCAGTCATTTTCTTTGAATTACAAAAGAATTGAGAAATTGATTGAATCTTTGAAAACAAACTTTGATTTTATCTATCGATTTGTGTTTCACACCATTCCTTGTTATGAAAGGAAACAGAGTTTTGAAAACTATTTGTGTCTCAAAACTGTATCTTAAAGTATGTGATAAATCAATTCATTGAAAACATTGCCAAAAGTTTTTTGTTGAATAAGAAAAATTGGATAAAAAACTTTCCGTTAAATTATTTTTCGACTTCTGTTTCAATAAAAATATGTAAAAAAAAGTTTTTCTTATTTTTCTGATAAATATTTATGACTTTTATTCCGACAAATGCATTGATGACAGAACTAATCGCACTTCACTCTCAGAGATGACAACTATTTCTTAATAAATTTGTTTCAATTTTTCAATTTGATTAATGACTTACTTATAGACAGCTCTTCCCAAAAGTCATAGAAAAAGAGTCTTTGGTTGATATCCACGAAAAAAAGCACAAAACTTATGGCAAATATTTGTTTTCACTCAAAATAAACTCTTCAGACAAAAGATGATAAACTTTTTTTTCAATTTTATAAAACGTTTGTTTGTTTTGAAGACTTTTTTTTAACACAATTTTATAAAAACAAATCTTTTGTTTGAATATTATATTCAAAAATAAAGAGACAATTAAATTGAAAAAAAACTTTTTATCGATTGAAGAAAGTGTTTAGAAAACTCATCCGAATAAAAGTCTTCAAACGTTTTTTCCAGAGATATGTTACGAAAATTAATGTTATTCAATGAACGAAATAAATTGATATAACTTTTTGGTTAGAAGTTATTTAATGAAAAATCATTTCAAATTCATGAGTGAAAAAGTGTGGCAAAAGAATCACTGATTTTTTACAGTCAAACACTTATGTGAAAAGATATAGACTTCTGGTGTGAAGTCAGTCTCAAAGACTTTGATTACAAGACTTTTCTTAAAACTTTATATCAAATGAAATGAAGAAAAAAATGAATTAATTCTCTTTCAATGGTATAACGAAATACGTGTTTAACTATAGTTTGAGTTTTAATTTGAAGGCTAATAGAGTCGAGACATTAGATATTCATTAGAATCAACGGTCAATCAGATGGTGTGCTGTTCTAACGGCAGAGACTCAATACTGAAATCTATCCGTCAATTGTCATCGAATTGATAAACAGAATAGTTTATAGACTTTTGGAGAGGGCGGGGACTCATTTGGTCCGTTTTTCTTAAGGAGTTGTTTCTCAATGAAAATCAATTGAATTCTGATTTGATGTAAACATTTTTCTCCAGTATTTTGTTCGCAACGTTTCGTAACGTATAATAAATATTTTGATTTTGAGTTTGAGTTTGACTTTTGCTTTCGTTTCGCTTAAAGACTGGGTTTTAGATCAAAGATTTCCTTCAATTATATTGTTGTTAGTTATTAGTAGTGAAGGAAATAAAGATTTTTTTTCACTTCAATTCAATTCTTGTAATTAAAACCTTTGCAAAAGTTTTTTCGTTTCGCAAAAAACTATTTAAACAACTCTTATATAACAGTTATTTGGGTTTAGACTCGAATTCATAATTAATTTTTATCTGATTTTTGATTTAAATCCAAGAACTCTTTCAAAATTCATATCACCTTTTTAAGACTAAAATGGTCTGAAATACCATTCCATTTGATCTCTTATTTTTCACATCTTATTAAGTTTTGATTTTCAGATGAGCAAGGTTGAGAAATTTGGCTGGAAAATTGATTTATTGAGATTTTGAAGGATAAACTTATATCTTATAATTATCTGTCGGCAATTCCTTCTTGTTTATAAATCTCAAAAAGTTGTCGGATAAGATTTAATTGAAATTCTGGTAAAAACAATCAAAATTTAGTGTAAGTAATGCTTTCAGTTTAAAGAATTCCTTATAAATATTTACTATAATTAAGTTCGTGTTAATTGTGTGCCCAATGAAAAAGTTGTTTATAAAAATCAAAACTCAATTAATTATTTTATTTTATGGATGCGTTTTCTTAAGGAAAATATTTCTTTTTTTTCTAAAAATTCAATTAATTTTTATGATTTTCTTTTGGGTTCCAAATAAAACTGTTTTTAAAAATATTTTAGCTCTCATTGTCTCATATACCAGATGTAAATAAACCTGATCATATTTTGGTAAACTGGTCACACTTAATCGCACATCAAAATATATTTATAAGTATGACCTTGCTGTATTTGCAATTTATGACTTTTTTCTATTTCCTGACAGGAATTCTAAGTTCTAGTTTTTCAAATATATATTAAAAATGATTCAGTCTAGTAAGTAAACACGTACTTAGCCTTGAGTAGTAAATCGTTTATTAATGAATGAACTTGCACATCTTAATTGACTTTCATTCGATATGTTTTTTATAGGAAAAAATTTTGATTTGATTTTAAAGTAAATTATTTTTTTTAATTCATTAAATATTTTTCAAAAACTATTTAATATACAATATTGACATATATTGGATTCGGGTGATTACCTTGCTCAAATTATTTACCGAATAAATTATAGGCTCTTTACAAATTGATTTCTGAGGTCTAGATTTTATAGGTTTTGTGTTTTTCATTTCATTGAATTTTGTTTCGCAGATATTTTCAAATGTTTTACTCTTTTATTGATATTTTTTTTATGGAAATATTTTTGTTAATAATTATAGTCTTTCTGTGCCTTAAGTTATGTAATGTTTTGACGAATAAAATGTCAAAATATTTTTCAATTGTTTTGTTATATAACTGAAAGGATTTAAACAAATATTTTATTTTTCGCAATATTTTTGAATTTTGTTTGACAACCAGAGCTTGATCTGTATGAATGTCAGGTTCATTTCAATTTAACACGCTTAATGACAGGGTCAATTTGTCTGTTTGGCGGATAATGTTTCGCAAACTATTGGAGGAAATTGAATTTTTATAAACTTTTCCCTTAAAAGTTTTGGTAGTTCTTCAATTGATCAAGCCAAATTAATGTGTTGTTTCAAATTAAATAAGCATTCGGTAAATTTTATTAAAGATGAATTATTTTCATTAGAAGTCCGTTCCTCTTATAAATATTGAGCTCATTTTCTTTATCTTTCCATATTGTCAATTGTTATCTAGCTTATAATCTTGATGATTTTGATTGAAATCTCTATTATTTTCCGATCAATTTATTTTTTGCTGACATTGTTTTCACGGATTTTAAGATTTGATACCAGTTCTAAATACTTCAAAATTATCCCGAATATTTTGATAGACTTATCAGGTTCATTGTCATCATTTGAATTTTGTTTCATATCTTTCCCTTCAAATACTTTTTTCAACATTAGAAAAAGGGTAAATTAAATCAAATAAACGTGTAATTTTATTTAAATTAAACTGGTTTATTTAATTACCCAAAACAAGAATTTACACGAAAATATTGTCCATTTATTATCACATTATTTGTAAACTTAAATAAATGTCTTATCTCTGAAGTATTGTATCAAAACTTGAGATTGACTTTAGTTTTGATCCTTAATTGCATTCTGATTGTCGACACCAATGGGTATATCCCTCTGTTGTTCCATCGGTTCCGGTAACGCATTCTTTGGTGCCTCTATTTTTAGGTACCCGTTGGCGACGTCCAGAGATGAGACCACTTTCTCTGCGTCACACCCTTCCGGGAGGGCATACCTTCTGGTGAACTGACGACTGATGAACCCATTCCTGTCGTCCCTCTCCTCGTGTTTGCCGTGAATTACGAGACTATTGCCAACCGTTTTGACGGTTAGTTCTTCGGGTTTGAAGTGACGGCAATCGAGTTTGATCTCGAATTTGGTCTTATCGTTGACCACTTCGGAGGTACCACTTCTCTCAGCTCTGAGCCGTTGATCGAAAAAGTTGTCGACATCTCTCAAATCGAGGCCAAAGTTTTGGTGAACCAGTCTTTGAGGCCAATCCCATACATCCCAGTAGTGACGACCGCAACGGTGAGGGGAAAAGTTGATTAAAGCCATTACTTTGATTGTTGAGTTTGAGTTTAACTTGGTTATTGAATAGTGTCAAGCACAAATTGCTTAAAAAGTGGGTTAAGTTTAAAGTTTTGTTTAATTTTGAACTTTTATTTCAAAATTATTGCTCTCGAAGTGAGTGTTGTTTCGTTTTTTATACAATTTTTCACTCATTTCTCGAATATTCTACAAATGAGTCGAAAATGTTATTTATAGCGAAACTTATATTTCAAGTAAACATTGGATTGTTTTTCCGTCTGCACACTGTCTGGAGGTGTTTGAGTAGTAGTTCAGGAAGTTTCTAGAATTTTTTGCTTGATTACTTCTTATTCAAATGTTCTACGCAATTATTAAAAATTTATTATTTTAAACTTGATCATTGCGTCGATTTGAAGTAAACTAGATTGATTTAGAAAATTATATTTTGATAAAATTCAGATAAAATGTAATTAAGATATTTAATCTCTTTTTGGTAATCATTCAAACATTACTTTATCTGATTTTTATTGAGATATCGATTGAATGTTTCAATAGTTTTAAACTCTTTGTAATATTTGTGTAAAAATTGGTTCAATTTTTGAATGAATTGAATATTTATTTTAAAAACAAAAGAATTTTTTGACAAAAATATTAATAAAAATTAGGAAAAGTGTTTAAATACATAAATAGTCTTAATTTTAATCATTTAAATAAAATTAAACTAAAAATATTTTTTTCCTCAAAATATTCACAAAATAACATTTTTTGAGTTAATTATGAACTTATTTTTTTTTATACATTTAAGACATATATTAATGAGTATTAAAGGAATTTCATAAAAATTATGTTAAAAACGAGTGAATCAAACGATCATTTTATTGAAGACTCGCTAACTTTCAAACCTATTTGCGATGTTTAGCCAAAGGGGTGTCCCTTCCCTCTGACTGATCCCTCTCTCGCTTACGACTAATTGGTAACGACTCCCAAAATGTTTCCCTAATTAATGACTTTCTATATATTGACGTCAAATCAAAGTCCGGTCCGTTTAATAGGAAATGACTGACAAAATCCAGTTTATGTAGTTTTTCCATTTTTGAGGACAGTTTCGCCACTTTTAGTGTCATTTTGGACATACCTTCGATCGAGTGGTGGTCCAGAATAACGAACTTAACGTCATTGAGTCGTTTCGGATCGAAGTCGGGCCCCATTTGTACGACATTCGCGTTTCCGGCCTTCAATACCAGAGCATAGGATGACGTCATTTTCGTTTGGTTTAGGAAAAGGACGTCCCAATTGTCGAACACTTTCACCCGACGGCCCCTCTCTTTGGACTCTTTGGCCAAACGTTTTCGCCAACCGATGGCCGAAACCAATATTTTCTTTCGGATAGACTTCGGGTCGGAATCGCTTTTAACAATAGAACCCCATTCGTAGTCCTCTTCTTCGGCGAACTGTCCCTTTAGTTTGGATTCATTCAAATAGTCTTCATTCATAACCCAAAGTCCCGAAGCGATGGCCGAAAGTGTCTTCTCAGTGGCCGACGGGTCGCGGATCACTAAATGTGTGACCAAATCGTTAATACTGTCGACCACTTCTCCGCCCAATTCTTCAACTATTTTCGATAACTGACTCTTAGCCTCGTCTTCGTATCCGCTGAAGAGGAAGTACTTCTTGGGATCTTCCACTTCAATCACTTCGATTTGTTTCTGTTGTTCTCCAGTTTTGTCTTCCGATCGATTTGTCTGAGAATTCTTATCACTATTATCTGATCCCGAGTTGTATGGCCTCTGAGAAGGTGTGTCCTCTCCTTCGTCCCATTGGATGTCATTTTTATCGTTGAGTCGATCCCCTAATGACTTGTGAATCCGTTCTGAGTCTAATTTCGTCTCTTCTCTCCACTTCTGCGCAGTTTTAACCGCTTTTTTAGGACAGACCACAACCAGAGGGCCATCGAATATGTCTTTTGATTTGTTTTTCTTCTTCTGCTGGGCATCGGAAGCACTGGTTATCGATGGGTTCGGTTTTTTGACGGCAAACGGCCCGCAATCGCAGCACTCGTTTAGACGCAAACACTCATAAACCCAATCGATTGACACGACTTTACAGGATTTGTTGTCGAAGAATGTCTGCAGTTCTGAGTCAACACATTTGGGACCCACCACTACATGTGTGACAATATTCTTGAACTCATTGAAAACCATAGAACCGCAGGAAATGAGCGCAGATTTGATTGACTCGAAGGCCGAGCGCTCGAAACCAACGATATATACATCGCATCCCTCGAGGAATGACTCACCGTTTCGGTTAGCCATCAGATTATTCATCTTTTCGACCAATACTTCTTCAGTTGATGAGGAACTGGTATTGTCTGTTGTCTTCGAATTTGATACCTTCGGGACTATTGTTACCGATTGTTGGCTGCAATCCGTCGATGAAATTGAATTCATTTGGTTATCAATTGGCGTCTTTTGAGACAATATTTTCTCCGTTTTCTGCGAACTCTGAGACGAGGGACGGATTACGTATTTCTCTTCGGGAACGGCATATCCTTTGGCCACAGAGTCGTACAGCCATTGGATGTCAATACAGGGAACGCCTCTTAAGTGCGCGTATTTAAACTTTTGACCCTCAGGTGAGCGCAACAAAAGTATTGAGTTATTCGGACCCAACTTTAGCGAAGAGCTGTATTCCCCTCCATTTTCTTCAACTATTTTCTTGACTTTCTCTCTCTCCTCGACGTCCAGCTATTGATCCAAAAGACACAAAACAATTAGTAATTGATTTAAGAGTTATATCGATTGGTAAGAAGACCTGCGAAACAGTTATCAAAAGTTTATAAAACATTTTGAGCCGATATTTATCTATAACTGTCTTAGAGTTGGCGGACAATAGGTTGTGCTGTCCCTCTGTCCAGCAGTAGTCAACCCATTGACTGGTGACGACAGTAACGCCGTTCTCTTTCGCCACTTTATACTTCTTCGTGCGGACAGAGTCTGTCACCAAATGAGTCACTTTTTTGGTGAAGTCTTTGCAATAGTTTCCGCACATATTTGTGATCCGAGACATCATCTCTTGTTTGCGCTGTCCGTCGAAGCCGGACATCGAGACAAACAATTTTCTCATACATTGGCTGAAGAGTGGGAACGGCTTCTCCGGTAATGTTTTATATTTTTTAATATGAGATACAGAAGAATAACAGTAGAGTACAGCCAACGGACCCACTATTCGGAGCTTCTTCTCCATCAAGAAGTCGAAGACCCGTCCATCAAACGACTCCATTACGAACAGATATTTGTCTCCTTCGGACCACTCCATCTCCAACACGTCTTCCTCTTTGATCCAATTGGGAGTGAATTTGAATGTTTTCATTGAAGTGAACGCCTCTTGCATTGACTTTGGCTGACGTCCAACGCTTCCAAAGCTCTTCACTTCAATGAAGAAGACTTTTACAGTTATTTTGACGACGGCTTCAGTGGTCGACGTCTTATCTGAAGTCTTGTCACTCGAAGACGACTTATCCATCTCTACGTCTTCGACGGTATTATTGTTATTGTCTTCATTGGGTGGACACGGATTTGAATCTTCTTCTGACTCATGGATTACGTTATTGTCGTTTGTTTTGATTTGAATACAATTTGTCACTGAATTGACTCTATTTTGTTTGGTTCGCGCCATTCGTCTGATCTTTGTTTACATTTATTTTGGAACCGTTTAAGTGATTCTTCACTTGTTTTATGGATTAATGAGTTTTATTTGAAAATTAAACTTATTTTTTGATAATTTAATGAAATCAATGGTTAACTAAAATATGTGTTTTGTTTGCAATCGTTTGGCAAACGATTTGTAATTTTCTTTTGGTTTTGAATTTCAATGAATTTCAAACAAAAACTGTTTTTGTAATAAAAAGTGATTAAACGGGTTTTCAGACCCTTTTTAGATATGAGTTATATGTTATTGAAGGCTATCTTCAAGTGTTTAAAAGGTTTAAATATTCAATTCATATAAAATGTTGAATCAATTTTGAATTTGTTTTGTAAATTATTTGAATTTTGATTAAATTATCTTAGAAATTTTTATTTAAAATCATAAAAGCCTTGCTCAAATTGTTTTTCTCTCATTTTTGATTTGAGTATCAATTAATGAGCATGTTAAAAATGAATATAATTTGATCTAATTTGTGAATTTTTTGACGTAATTTTTTGAATCATTTAATTTTGTTTGCATTGGATTTGATTTGAGCCAATAGTTGAGTAAAACTAAAGTTTGACATAAAATTACTGACAAATAGGTTAACAAAACGTCTCATTTTAAAACCTATGACTATATGTTTTGAACTGATATATAAAGAGTCAGTTTACAGACCCTTTGACCCATTGATTGTATGACTGTTTGCCACACTTTTTATCACATCTTTTAATCGTATTTTAGTTTTTATTTTTATATTTTATTTAATTGTATTTTAACCGACATTTGTCTCAAACAATGGGTAAACCGAAGGGACGGAACGGATTCTTCTTATATATGCAGAAAAGACAACAAGAATTGAAACAAAACGGACAGGACTTCAGTATAGGTGACGCCCGGCTCCAGCAAATAGCCGGCGATGAGTGGAAAGGTATGTCCCCTTTCGCTGATATATACGTTAAATGATTGGTTAATGACTCGTTTTTTTTTGTCTTAAGGTATGTCCAAAGAGTTGAGGGAACCGTTCGACAGGAGGGCGAAGGCGGAGAAGGATAGGCCCCGAGACATACAAGTGGTGCCCAAGAGTTACACTCAAAGGCAATACGAAAACTCTGGTCGAGTCCGTAGTGGACAACAAGACGTAATCCAAATGAACGTCGAAGAGGACAGAGAACTGTATTTCGAGAAAATGATTGAGTGCTGTGTTAAGGCCTGTCCAACGAAGGAGGCGCTGACTATCGCCTCATTCTTCACGATATCATCGAATGTTATGTTGAAAACCGATGACAACGTCTTCATTCCATTGGAAATAGGGATCACTCGATACTCAATCAAAGACGGACTTCAATTCACTTACCATCAGTTCATCGACGCCGGAGGCGTTCCCTTCGGTATGTCTTAAAAGCGTTTATAAATTGAATTAATGATTGGATTGATTCCTCTTAAGGCTATATGAGTAGAGCCAAGTCGTGGGCAGAGGACACCCATAATATACCATTGAGTGACTTCAACCCGGCCTCCAATGACTACCAGAAGATAGTCGAAGACATCACTGAGTTTCTGAGTGACTCGCGATTTACTAATGAGTTGAGCGGAAAACCCACTCCAATGCTTGTCTTCTGTTACGAAGACTCGTTAGACCAGAACAGAGGAGTTGTCGATTGGTTGTCAAATAAGTATCGATCAATAGTTCCCGCATTTAATTGGGAGTTAGAAGTACTCGATTTGTCGAACCTATTGTATCACATCTCGCATTCTGTGGGACAGCCCATCGGTCCGGCAAAAGCTGAAGGTATGGCTCAACACCTCTTTTGTTACCTCTTTTTTGGTAATTAAAACCTTTTGTTTTGCAGACATTTTAACGACTTCTGCGTTCGACTACTCCCCGGACACTAACTGTGATTTTCACGAAGAACTGGACAAAAAAGACTGCGCGAGGGGTGGTTCCCGACGTGTGTGCTATGCTTTGTCGCAAGTGTTGTGCCCTATGTTTGAGGTGAGCCTCACTGACAAGCATTTGCCGCCGCGAAGGGAGAATGTTATCGCCGATAGCTATAAACCAATACTTCAAGATATAAGGGCCGTCCCCTCTCACAGCTGGCGCTCTAAACCCCCGGAGGAGACCCCCGAAGAGAAGGCGTATAGAAATGAAGGGGTCAATAGACCGGAGTCGAGTCAGAGCCGAATTATGGGTGTCGGTCGCGGACGTGGCTTTGTTTGGGATCATTAGACGACTTATGACTATATTTTATGACTTATTCTATTATTTTTATCTCATTTTTAACCTTTTTTTAATCATTTGACGAAAAAATTCGTTTGAATCCTATTTTTAAATCTATTCTTTGATTTCAATCGTTTTTATCAAAATTTCAATTTTTTAAAACACTTTTTCTTCAGAAAAAGATTATATTTGACTCAAATCTAATGTGACTTTCATTTAAATGACTATATTTTCAATTGAAACACAATTTTGTGTTTATTTTTTCCTTTAGATTATTTACAATTGATTTACAATAAAAAGTTGTAATTTTGAAATTGATTTTAGCGTTAAATGTAATCTCATTTCTCTTGGGGTGGAGTCCAGGGTCCGTCGTATTTCTTTTCACCGAAAGCGTGAGTGGAGATACCCCTATCCGTGAAGATCATATTTATTGTCTCAACCGCTTGTCTGTAGTCTTTCTTTCTGAACACTTCCGGGGGATTCGTATTTATGTGAATAGCCATAATGGCTACCATTCCTCCGATAAGACCAAGGTATTTGAAAAATCTCTGGGTTTTTGTCGATTTGATTGGACGGGCCATTCGTTTGACAATTGATTCGCTTCTTCTGCGGATGTCTTATCTGTTTGTGTCCTCAGTGTCTCCTCTGGAAGTGTTTACAAAACAGTTGTTTTTGATTTTCATATTATTTTTGAAAAGTAGTCATTCAGTGAAAACGTCAAACATTTTATTTGAAAACAATTATTTAATTAATTTGTTTTGAAGTTAATTAAATTAATATAACCAATATTTTCAGGTTTAAGTTTATATTTATCTTGGTCTCGGGTTTCATTTGTTATCTTGGTCATTTTGATGAGAACAACTGGGTTTTATCGTAAATTTATTTTTGTAGGTTTTGTGCTAATGTGGTCGTACTTTCTTAACATACTTTTGTAGATAAGAATCATTAAATCTGATTTATTCTGATAGTTTACCTAGCTCATTCTCTTGGCCTTGATTGTTTCAATGCAAGTTTTAAATGTTTTGATTAAAAAAAATTTTAAATAGACTTTATTTAATTTCTTATTAAATGGTATTTATTTTATTGATAATTAAATTACAGTTTTCTTGTTTGACAATAAGAAAAGGACAGACATCTCGAGAAGACTCCTTCCAAACACTGATGTTATTCAGTAAAACAGATTTTATACGACTTTTTGTTTCTACCATTACTTGAGTTGATATGAAATACAGACTTCCAATAATTGATATGAAATACAATGAATTTATGAATAGTTTGTTGTCATTCAACTCAAAGAAGAATAAGAGGCAGAAAACCAATTGGAAGTCCATTGCGATGACCATTAAGAAGACAATTGGCTTCAATGGGTTCACATTTTGGACGAATTGTCTGTCGTTTAGGACAAAGTCGTGGATAACTTCACCGATTTGGTGTCGAATCAGATAATTGGGTCGAAAGGAGAGATATTTTTCGATACAATTGTTTGAAAATCGGAGTATATTATAGTATCGGAAACAGAATTCTGTGTATACGAAGTGTATTGAAAACACCCACCAATAGAAATATAACCCCGTTATTGACACGTGAAGGTCAAATAGGAGGCTGTTCTGAAGGGGTCTATAGATTTGACGGATCAGTTCCGTCTGGGAAATGGCGTAAAAGTATGTCACATATGAGACACAGAATAAGAGGAATGCCGTCCCGAACCATATGTGGCCAAAACTGATCCGCTGTCGGCATTTGTTCCGTTCGAAGGCAAGAATCGCTTCGAACATACCGTTGAAGTTCTGTTCCTTTGATTTGAGCAAAGCGTAGGACCAGATTCCGGTGAGTTCGATGACCAAGCTACTAAGCTTCAAGTAGAACCCGGTGTCTTTGTAGAAGTCCTTGTGCTGAGCGTCGGACGCCAGTATCGAAATCGTAATAATTATCATTAATCCGAAGATTGAGAACGAGATTCCGGTCAGGATTTGGTCCAATGTCTTGTATTTGGCGCTCAGACCGAATGGCAGTAAAATGTATTGAAACAAATTCATAACCTCTTCGATGAGAAAATTTTTATTAGTTTTTGATTTATAAAACACTTTTTGTTTGAATGAAGTGATGTTTTCCTTTGAATTAATTTGGATTTTCCTTTTGATTTACGTCTTATCGATGAGATTTTCTATTGAATCGGTTCTTGCAATAAAGTATTTGTAAAAATGTTAATTATGTTTACAGTAATCCCTTTCAATGATATCTTGATTTGTAATTTTATTCAAAGGAAATGAATAAATATTTGTATTAAAAGTAGGTTTTTTGAAAATTCTCTTCCAAATGGGTTTCATATTCAAAATGTATTTAAAGAACTTCCTCAATTGAACTGGATTATATGATTTTCTTTTAGATGTGTTTTTTCTCATTTGAAATTCAATTGAAGTGAAGATTATTTTGAATATTAAGTGGATTTTATTTTTTATTATTGAATGAATGAATAGAAAGAGAGACAGAAACACTTACTCGACTTCAACTTCAAGGTTAGAATTTGAAATTGAAAAGTTTTAAGATAATAAATTCAATAGATACAGGTAGTTTATTTAGTTAATTTAAAGTAAATATACAATATATCAATTCAATACATATTTAATACACATTGAATTTTATTGACAACAAAAGAATAATAGAGAGCTTGAAATTGAGAACTACAAAACATCACCTAGGGGGGATTCAATCTAATTATATTAACTTATTCTCAATTTTTGTTACTATGGCAACACATATACAGTCATGCTAGCAACAGATCCTTCAAATTTATATAATGTTCCATGGAATAACTTGAGTAATTATAAAATTTTATTTATTATTTATTAGAGGACATAATGCCCTAATGAGTTATGAAATAAAAATAAATTGAATGTTCAGGGTGCTTGATACAGAAGAAGTCAAAGTTTGACAACAAATTTTTAATAGTTTTGAATGAGCATTGCTTTAACATAGCAAAATGTGGCTTCCCATTGACAATGAAATTTCGCGATTTTTGAGCTCAAAATTCAAGGCTTATCTAAGTGAATTTAGTATTCTGTCTTATATAGTTTTCGAGGTCATCGTTTCTTGTTTATGATTATATAATTTTCTAATTATTCGATTTGGACAATTTAGAAATAAATCAATTTAAATGACCAGGTTATGTTATCGACCATACCGTATTGTATGGACTGAGAGCTCAGAATATTCAGAGAGCACTTTAAGAGAGAAAAATTAATAAACAGTTAATACAGTCTTTAGGCAAAAAAGTTTTGAATGTATTAAATGAGAAACAAATCAAATGAAAAAAATAAATAAAACATTAACTTGATATATTCTTGCTATTAATAGATTTGTCGTGAGTGACCAAAAGTGGTTTATTTTTATCGTCTGATTCTTTCCAAACACTTATGTTTTGAATCAAAATGTTTTGTATTTTACTCTTAAAATGAATAACAATTTGTGTTACAATTAAATATATATTGACTGTAAAAGTAGCCAAACAACAAGGGTATATTAATTGTGTACCTGATAAAAGTGTTAGTGTTATCGAGAAATGAAAATTTATTGAAATAAACAACAAAAGGATAATTAGTTTCAATGGTTTTACATTTTTATTGAATTGTTTGTCGTTTTTCCCAAAGTTTTCGATCACTTCATTGATTTGATATCTGATCAAAAAGTTTGGTCTAAAAGACAAATACTTTTCGATAACA
>JAQIXV010000476.1:0-33487 GCA_034700625.1 Tectocepheus velatus | reverse complement strand
TAATCAACATCTCACCTGGGCACTATGCCTAAATTTTATGCCTGCATTTCAACGTCATTTCATACCCAACTGAGTCATACAAATCAGTCATAGAAAGTGTGAATGAGAAAATTCAACTTTTGTCAAGATACTAACAAATAACAATAAAGTATATGTAAATATTATATAGAAATTTTCAACCCCCTCAGGCATAGTGCAATGGTCTGATCAACATCATAGTTACAAGAGAATTTAAAATTTATTATTTCAATAGCATAATAACAGTGTGAAACAATTACAGGGAAAAATATTTTGGAATCTATATTAACATACAAGCAGGCATGTGCAAGATCAGCCGACTCAAGGGGGATATAGGAGGAGGATTTTTTTACTGCCATCCTAGGGGATACAGGGGGGTTTTTCCAAATTTGCCAAGCGCTTTTGCAAGATGGCGGACAAATGACGCCCATAATTAGAAAAATTGCGGTTTTTAGCCAAAATAGGAACAAATTCGACGTTTTCGATTAATCTATGCTTAAATTGTACTTAAGTTAGTTTAAATCCAGTTATTTCGGCCAAATTACCAAAAAAATGGCGGAAAAAAAGATGGCGCTTCCCCAATTTTTTGCTTCGACCTCAGCGGGGAGTTTTTCAGAATTTTTCGAATCAATTGAGATTTTAGGCTGATCCCCTTTGCTTATGTCTGCATACAAGTGAACCAAAAAATAGTAAGAATAGTGTGGAGTGCATTACCATTGTCATTGTACTTGATAATTACCATAATACTTTCCGCAAAAGCAGAATTTTGTAGCATCCCATATTTATTTACAAACATCAAATGCTATTTGATAGAAAATTATCAAACTAATATAAGAGCTCGTTTATAAAATTTACCAATAAGTGCAAAAAATATAACAATGAAAAGAATAGCCTTCATTTTAGCTTGTTACTTTTCTCAATTTTGTTTCATGTACCGCCTTTTATATAAGATTTTATTGATATACACTCTAAGGACACAGTGATTTACCGTGCTAGAATTCGAATAGCTCGGAATTGACCAAGAGTTTATTTTTATTTTATATTTAATATTAACCTAAGAAGGTTGGCGTTTACTAATATAATAAAATTTCAAATATTACTGATCAAGATCATTGAAAGAATTTGAAAAGAAATGAGAGTAAAAATTGAGAGTAAAATGATCTCATTCAAGATAATGCTTTTGGAATATCTTGATTATTTCAAAACCTGTTTGAAATATTTCAATTCTATAAAAAGTATATGAAAGGACCTCTTGATTATAATCTTCACCAAGCTTATCTTTTATATATGTTATTGAATTCTAAGAAAAAATAGAAGATTTCAAAACATCATATCTCCCGAAAAAAAACATGACCTTGCAACTTTGTATTTTTTTCTTAGAATTCAAAAACTGATATAAAAGATAATCTTGGTGAAAATCATAATCAAGTTCCCCTTTCATATGATGTTTATACAATTTAAATATTTCAAACAGTTATTAAAATAATCAAGATATTCCAAAGAAATTTATTTGAATTAGCAAAAATTTTATTCTCATTTCTCCTTTAATTCTACCAATGTTCTTGTTCAGTTGGCTAAGAAATTATATTATATTATTAAACGCCAACCTTCTTAGGTTAATATTAATTATAAAATAAAAATCAACTCTTGGTCGATTCCGAGCTATTCGAATTTTAGCACGGTAAATCACTGAGTCTATAAGCTATATATATATTGGAAATATTTTTTAATTAAATTATTTGAAGGAATATATAAAAAAAATAGAGAAACTCAAATTTGAGCGCATTTTATAGATTAAATTTATTTGAATTTTAATAAATAATCTTGTTAACTTTATACAATTCATTTTAGTTTGAATTCTACCAAAACAAGTCATAACAAGTTTTATTATCTTCAATCAAATTCAATTATAGTTAGATCAATTGAGCAAGCAATAGTTTATTAATCCACAATTGATAATAACTCATGGTCCATCATGTTTCTCATGAAATTATCGAAGAACTTGTATTGAATCGACAAATTGTCCTTTAATTTCAATATTTTTTGTTCGATATTAGTAATAAGCTATTTTGAATCTCTTGAAAAGTATTAAGCATATTGTTAATATTGATTTTCAACCAAGATTAAAAGAACAAAAAGATATAATTTTAAGTTTAGTTTGAGTCCTACAGATGGAACTCCTATTGCAAAGCATTGGAATCTATATGTTTTTACAGTTCCTTAAACGAAGCTTCTAAAATGCTGCTAGAATAGGAGTCCACATCAATTAAGAATAATTTGATAAATAACAAACAATTGAATTGATATTCTATCATGATGACATACTAAAAATTAATAATTTCGAGTGATATTACAAAAACATAATTAAATTGAATGGATTTAATGGATGATTAACTCAAGTTTTAATTCAATTAAACATTTTTTTGTGAATAAACAGAAAACAACGAAAATCTAAAATAAATTCTGAAAAAAATATTTGTTTGTCAAACAAAATGACATTAAATTTGAATACAGAATAATATTGAAGCGAAGAATCAAAAGCCTTTCACTTAATGGCATTCGTGACACCACTGCTGAACATAGCACTCAGTTTGCATGTCTGTCCAATTATTGTGTGCCAACAGCCAACAGCCCTAAACGCTCGGCGCTATCAGTGTTGACCTGACATGCAATCCAATGGTTGTATCCAAAAAATAGTCATTTGGATGTCATTCAGAGCATACAAACGGATAAATACGAAAGAGATTTCCGTTTTCCTCTTCATATATACCCAGAATATATTTACAACAAAAATTCAATTTCACACTAATTTCCGTTTCGTTTCGATTCTTCATTTATTTGATGTTTTTCTCGCATTTTCTGCTAAAAACATCAAAAACCAATTGTTTGATACTGAGATGAGCAAGATTACTCCAAACTGCTGCTCTACTGTGCTCTACTGTCCCATAGAGTAATGTGAGCTTTCTCATTTTTCTTATCGCATTTTTCATACTTTTCATACTATAAGACCAATATTTTTGACGACATATCAGATAAGAAAAGTGTTATACCCTATCAGTACTCAAACACAGGATTTCGTTCAATAAATTTGAGGAAACCTTTCGAGAGAGTCAACAAAAACAGGAAAACCAATTAAAATAACATTTGAAGAGAAAAGTCTTGATTTAATTTCAATGATATTATTATCGGAAAAGTATTATCGAAAATGAAATGAAATTAAACGAAAAATTTGTAATAAAAACTGGATATAAAGAAATTGAGGAAACGGTATAAAAATACTATTAAACCCATTATCATATGCTATACTTCAAAGACTAATTGATCTGAAAAATACATGAATAGAATAGCTGTGTATAAGAGGAACAGTCAGTCCTATCCGTCACACAAATCGCACGGAATATCATAACATAAGAGACTATATTTTCCGATCACTTCCTTCCTGTCGATCACAAATAGACTGACTCTCCATAGAAACCAAATATTTCCAAACAATTGCAGAAAAAATCAAAACCTATTTTCAATTCATAATTATAGTTCACTAATACTTCAAAAAAGTAGATAAAAATTGTAAACTTAGTCATTCAATGAAAGTTATCATTACAAGAGACAGCATAAGGAGCCTTTCCGACAATAAGAGACACACAACTCATCCCTCTTATTGAACTACAAGTAGAGGAACAGTCATTAAATATTTATAATCAGTAGACTTCCCACTCATCTCTGGTTTTACACAAAAAATATATAACAAAACAATTCCAGTGTCGACACAATCACTGCTATTATTCTCATATAAAAAATCAACTCTACTTTACATTCAATACCAGACATCAGAGTCTATCCCATTGTGAGCCTGACTTCAAAGGTCTCATTAGTTTTGTTGATTTTTTCGTTGCTTTAGATCTGCTTTTTGTTAGTTATCTCTTCACTTCTCTGCAGGGAATGCATTGAAGAGAATATATTGTCATTTATTTCACCAAATCGTGTGGTTTTCCAGACATTCAATTAAAATCAAAAAATTTTAGGCAAAGGATAGAAATTATGAAGAGTTGGCTCTTTTCGGGTTAAACTAATGATAGGGAAAACCACTGAATCTGTGCTCAAAATGAGAAAATTTTAATTAATCGCATCGTTAGTGAAATTTTATTCAAATGAAAAAATTAAACCAAACTTTTAGTAAAAGTTTCAGAATTCATATGATATTAAAAATAACTTGATTAAATCACTGATAGAGGAACCACATTTAACAAATAGAGAACATATGAAAACCTCAAAATACATGTGTTTTGATTAAAAATATTTTTATAGATTTATTGTCCAAAAAGCATATCATACGAGACATACATTTATGTAAATCATATCCAAATGTTCACACATTAGTTAATCTAATAAATTGAATATTATATGAGAATAATAGGGCCACAAATGAAGGCATAAAAGCACTGACTCGTGTGTATGTGTGTCTGTGCGGAGGAGTCGATTCCTATGCCATTCCAGTTGAGCCCCTTTTTTGTTGAGGAAAAAAATTCTGTGCGAAACACATATTGAGTGAAAAACTCGAGACTAATGTTAAAATGCAATTACAGTTTGAATAGAAAAATGTTATTTATTAGAAGAACTGCTCTTTTATAATGAATTATTCGGTAATACAACAAATGAATGAAATATTTTTTTGGATCGCATTTGCATTTATTGTTCGCACAAATAGTGAATACATTCAAACTTTGATATAAACTACACTCAAATCCAGTTTTCAGAAAAACTTTTATATAAAAATTGTATTTGAATTTCAAATTGAATCTTCTAAATGAGCAAGAACTTCAATAAATAAAATTGATAAATTGAACTTTAGCCAATCAAAAAGTTTATGGATCAATATAAAAAGACCTAGATCTACTGGATATTCAATACATGGTTCAATTGAAAAATGGTTGGCAAGGTTATTTTTTATCCACAAGAAAAATGATAGAAAGCGAGTACCGACTGTCACTTTTCTATAGACGTCACGCTTTTGTGGCGATCCATTTGTGCTCCGGCCTCAGCCATCGTTCTCCTAATGGAATTCCTATGTTATTAACATAAACACCATTCAGTTGACACTCTATGCCATCCAAGTATTCAATTTTTGATGTCAGCGCTCGGCATATGAGAGCACTTTAGAGGTGACATAAAAGTACATCAAAGTCTTCACTGACTTCAAAGACTTCTTCTCTGATTCAAACGGAAAGCAAAAAATGCTTCTCTTTTTTGGATCGAAATTAAGGCTAAAATTCTTTTCAGTTCTCATATAATATGAAGAATAGGAATGTTTTCAATCACTTCGCGAATCATTTCAAACATAAAAAGACATCGAATTTCCAAAACAATTATCAATCAAATAATCTCCAAAAGAATCACACGATATGTCATATGCTTTACGACTACAGTATAGGACAGAATAACAAACCAAAGATAAACGGATCTCTCTCTCTCTCTCTCTCTCTCTCTCTCTCTCTCTCTCCAAACGGTAATTAACCATTTGATTGAACTGTAAGAGATGTGAGCGAAACCAGCGCTCATTCATCTAAAAATATGGCGAAAAAGTCACAGAATTTGTTTTAAATTACAGCAAAAACTAATCACTAATTAGTAATACTATAGACTAATAACAAAATTCACGCCTTATTTCCAACGCTCCCGAAAACTGTTTATGGTATGACTCTTGAGAGAGGAGTGCGAGTCCTGTATGTGAGGTCTCATTGAAGAAAAACAGTTGACTTTCGGTCCATAAAAATTGGGTTTCAATAGTTTTAACGATAATCAGAAGACAGTTGGGATTTGGATGAAGTCATAGGACATGATTCGGACATTTTTTCGGGTCAGCGAAGCCTCGAAATCAGAGTTACGGATGATTTGCAAGTCATTCATTGCAATCACATTCTGTGCACTCTTTGAGGCTGTGCTCTGTTATGGGCTCACAGATGCTCACAATAATCACAATTTCCGTTTGAATCTGAATTTTAAAATTGACTCATAGACTGCTTGGGGGGTCCACTAGTGGGACACCACTGCTAACACCACCCCAACAGTTGTTCGACAAATTACCTCTAATTGTTTGCAAAAATTTCAAATATTTTGCAATCATTTCAATAAATTCAATGCTTTTTAATGCGAATAAAAAATTTTGCAATAATTTAATTAAACATTAAATTGCAATTCAAGAAAGAGAGAGAGAGAGAGAGAGGGTTGGCTTTTGAGACAATCTGTTATTAATAAATCAATAAACAAAATATCGCTCAAAATGAAGGCTTTCGTTGTCTTAACCATTATTTCAATGGCACTAATCTCTGAGATAATGGGCTTTCGATACAAATGTAAATATATTTTTGATACAAACTATGGCTAATGAATGCCATTCTCTTAGATGAAAGGTTAACGAGATTTAAACGAGAAGAGGTTGAAACTGATATCATGTTAGAAAAGGCTCCCCCTGAAGAAGGTGAACAAGATAAGACAACGACACAACCATCAACTAAAGGCCCAAAGGAAGCATCAACTGAATCAATTCATAAAAGTGACCATGGTGAAACGAAAGCTGCTCATAGTCATGTTGAGGAGATATCAACTGAATCAATTCATAAAAGTGATCATGGTGAAGAGAAAGATAAAATGGCGAAAGCTGCTCATGGTCATGTTGAAGAGGCATCAACTGAATCAATTCATAAAAGTGACCATGGTGAAGAGAAAGATAAAATAGCGACAGTGGCTCATGGTCATGTTGAGGAGGCATCAACTGAAAGCTTAAAAGAAGCCTCAACTGAAACAAGTCATAAAGGTGACCATGATGAAGAGAAAAACAAAATTGTGAAAGCTGCTCCTGTTCATGTTGAGGAGACAGAAAAAATAATAACAACTACTCCAAGTCATGCTGAGAAGGCATCAACTGATAGCTTAAAAGAAGCCTCAACTGAATCAACTCATAAAAGTGACCATGGTGAAGAGAAACACAAAATGGTAAAAGAGGCTCATGGTCATGCTCATGGTCATGTTGAGGTATCAGACATAAGTGAAGGCTCGACGACTGAAAAGACTAATATCTCAGAATCAGTTGATTTGTCGGCACCTAAAGACGTGAACGCAATGGAAGTGTTGAAAGAAACGACTGAAACGACTGCCAACATTCAGTTTGAGACAGACAACACTTCAACAGAAAATGATTCTTCGAGTGGCAGTGCGACCAAATGAAATATTGATCATGGTCTTTTCACTCAAATTTAATTAAGCATAAATATCAAAAAATCTGAAATCAATTCGATATTAAATTATTAAAAATTTTTTTTAATAAAGTATTAAATTACACTCAATTTTCAATCAATAAATGCAAAACAGATTTGAATTATAAATTTATTGATTGAAATAACGAAACATCAATATATCAAATGTAACGTCTGTATCATCCGAACCGAAATGAAGAACATTTTGATGACTTTGATGCTTATATCCTTGGTCATATTTACTATTGTCAAATATAGCCAAGCTGATGGTCTGTAGTAAAATACATTTAAAAATTAAAACTAATTGCTGTGACTTACCAGAGGGTGACCATGACCTTGCTCGTTTCAAACGACAAGACGATGACAGCGATGGTGAAAACGAAGAGACCGATGAAAGACCCAAAAAGAAGAGGAGGGGAAAAGGCAGGAGTGGTGGCGGCGGTTATGGACCTCAACCAGGAGGACACGGCTTTCGCAGACCCAATGGTAACCCGGCATACGATAACTTACAGAAGAGAAAGAAACTTAATTTAGGATATGACGATGATCAACTACACGTAGTGGGGGCTCAATCACTTATAGATTAACAATAATCAAGCTCTATTTGTATCATTTTTCTTAAAACTTGTCTCTAAAATTAAATAAATGAAAAAATTTTCATTTAATCGTCACTTAATTATTGATTTTCTAATAAACGGATGTCTGTCCGACACTTTGTGGTTATGGCCCACAAGTTATAACCGTAACCATAACTTATGGGTGGTATCAAAAGAAACTTCATGTTGGGTAACATTGGCTAGAAAAATCTGCTAGGTACCACATTCAGAGTTTCATTGAACATAATTTTTAATAAATTTGCAAGTTGATGTGAACCAAATGAAAATACCTAGAGATCAAAACACTCTAACAATACAGGCAACGAGTTGGAAAACCAAAAATGATCTAGGGGCTTATAAAAACTGGGATAAGTGCAATAATAAGAATTATTTATGATATAGTAAAAAAGTATCTAGTCAATTTTTCATTTCAAATTATCATATTTGTTTGCGCGAAAATATTCGAGCCCTGGGCTATACCCCATTGAGTGGGAATAATGGAGAGAAAAGGCAGCGCTTCCATACCGTGCTATACATTGTGACAATCGATACATAAGTCTCTAACAAAAGGCTGTATGTCTTCTTTCTCTGTCCTCCCTTTCCCTCATGACATCTGATTGTTGTGCTGAGCGTAGAGTCGAAGAACAACAACGAGAGGTGCAGTTTCTCTCAATTCAATGGGATATGTCTTACTTATAGGTTGAGAGTTGGCCTGAGTTAGGCCCGAGTTGGCCCTATCACTGCATATCACTGCACCGGTAGAGATATTTGAGAAGAACTGCACCTTTTCTTCTATTCACTTCACTCTAGAGGACAATCAGATGATGTCAAAGAGGAAAGAGAGAGATCAGAATAAGAGAGAAAAAGAGAGAGAATCCATTTCCATAAATAAGCCCAAGTAGCTTTTTGTTGTCTTACTCACAATCCAAAAGATATGATCTTGATAGCTTTTTTTGCTAAGTTAACATTTTTTTAGAGAGAGACCTGTGCTTCGCATATCTGTGTGAAATGTACTAGATCACCGCCATTAAAATGTTTAGATCCTCTACAATAGAGGGCCGACCACCTCCTGTGGGCTAACCATCTGTCTGTCTCTCCGATGATTAAGTGATCAAAACGGTTGTGCATTCAATATATGATTGAGACCTTAAAGTGTTTCCCCTTTGAGAGCCCCACAGCCCTCACAACCCCCACACTTATGTATAAACACATTATGTATACAATTATTAGTGATGCGCCCATTCCTAGAATCAGAGGACTGTCTTACTGTCCACTACTCATCTATTGTTGTCCTCTACTCTCTAAACGCAGTTCACTAGTGAAGAGCCACATACCTGTCCTGTCTTTCATGTCATTCAGTTTTTGTGGCTCAGACTCTACTCTTGCTCTGAACTGACTGTCCTCTCCTTTCAACGCTTGGAAATTGGGTTTCAAGTGATCTGTCGTTTGAGAGTTGAATGAAAAACATTTTCTGTAATAATAACTTTTTTTATGAATGTCTTTCCCATCTTATTGTGCAGTGAGAGAGTGCTGTCCCTTCCTCTTCATTCTTAGAAACGACGTCTCACTTGTCATCGACGAAAAGTTGCTCCAAAATAATGTCCCACAAAATTATATTTGTGAGTGGGGATGACCCTCAACGTTATTAAACAAGCTCAAATTATTTTGAAAACATAAATCTAAGCTCAGGCACATCTCAGGTATATGTCCAGATGTTTTGTGTCAATTGGAATAACAACAAGTCTTCAATAGATTCTTATCATATATTCTTTTCATTCAAATGAAAAATATGTTGAAAAAAATATTTAAGTTGTGAGTCGTGTCTAATCCTATCTTATTCTTCAGGAGTGATGGCAAAGGCAAAGGTATCTGAGCTGACAGTGCAGTGGCATTAGTCGAAGCCAATTGTCATATCCATAGTCACATCCATGGGACAGGTATTACAGATACTTGGTCACTCAATAGGTGTTTCACTTTGAATATTGTCAATAGTATTCACTTTTGGTCCAATGCTTCGGAAGAACTGATAGACTCCCAGAGCCACCAGAAATAGTGAGGGAGCGATAGTGCCAAGTGTTGAGCCCTCTATTCAAACGTGAAAAAGTGATTATTGCACTGAATATATAATTGAACACAAAAGAGAAAAATCCACTCTTTTCTGATTCTAATTCAATTTGATGTCTTACTTATACTGTGCGCCAAAAATCCATAGGCTTTCCAATAGCTGTGAAGAAGAGAAGAGAAGAGAAGAGAAAAGCAATTCCTATGCCTTACGTTCGGTTCGGATCGTTTGTTACCGCCTTTAGTACTATTCGTCAGAGTCTTCACAATAATAGGAAAAAAGGAGAGAACCCATTGTCCTCTTCAACCCGAAGGCGAGAAAAACGCGTCAAAGTCCTATTCTTTAAGCTGTCTGTCCTATCCCTGGGTCTTAAAACTCTATTGTAGTCTCCATTCGGTCTCTTCGGTCATGTTTTCAATAAATATTATAGATATCTATTGAGTTGTATTCCGGTGCAGTGCGTAAGTGCTACTCCTCTTTGCTGTTCTTCTGTTGGCACCGGTATTCGACTCTTAGGCCAGTGTTGTCTCACTCTATGAGATCTGTTCTTCTGGTCCAACACTTCTACCCCAAAGAGATTAAATTTATTTTCACTTCCATTTGAATAATGAAAAAAATTGTGACAAAAACCATTGAAAAAGAGCAGTCATGTGAGAGGCAACGGATCATCTGACCAATTCATACACCAGAAAAAGATGGTCAGCCATAACCTCAAGGGAGTGGGCGATCAGAATAAATATTTTTCAATATTTCAAAACTTTTCAAAATTGGTTTTTGAACTCAAAGTGAACTCAATATTCAATTGAGAAAAAATTGAATAAAAATTTATCGATTTTTCAATTGTTTATTGAATTTTATTATTCATTGAAAAGTAATAAACAAATCCAATTGTTTTCGATCAGAAAATATTTAATCAAAACAAATGATTGATTTCTATTAATGAAAATTATATTCAAATAAAAAACTTTTAGTAAATCATTGGTCTCTCAATTCAGCAAAATATAAGTGAAAACTAAACCAAAGCTTTAATTGACTGCCTTTTGGAGAGTGAGAGGAGAGAGAGAATTAGTTTTCGTCAATTAGTCATACATTTGTACATACCTTTCCCTGTTCTGCCAATTCTGTATCTGACTAAAGCTTTTCAAGAGTTTTAAGTGAGTCGAGCACTGGTTTATCTCTGAATTTTTCTTCTCAAGTGGTTTTAGTTTTAGTGTCCCTCTCAGGCAATATAACTTCTTATTGTCAAATGAAGACATCTTCCAGTCTTTATTCACGAGAAATATCGATTCAGTTTTGCAATCATTTATTAGATATTCAATCAGAGGTCTCTCACCCACAACCCTCTCACTCACTCTCCTCTCCCTCTCAATGCAAACGAATTTTTCAATTTTATTATTATTTGTCGAAAACTAATGTTCTGTTGTTTTTCTCAACTGAAGCGATGGTATCCTTGGTTTCCATCTCTGCTCTGAGGGAAACGAGTCTATGAAAAAAGCCATAATTATCTTTGACTTTTAGTTGACTCAGTCTATTGATTCCTTCCCCCTCTATAAGCATTGGCCACAGACTGTGTGACATAGATTTTGGATTTAAACCACTATTCAGGCAAACAATCCATTACTCGATTAGTTATTAATAATAACATAAATGTATTGATTTCAGACTCAGATTCTATAAAAGGGTGTATACTCTCAAAGAATATATCGATGAAAATTAGCCCTTGATTTATGTTCAACTTTATTTTCTATGTTATTTTTTGCCCTTGCTTATTCAAAGATCAGCTCCAGGGTATCTGTGATCAATGATTATCCTGAGTATGACCTAACATATTCTTGGTAAATCTCTATTGACTTCTCAGAGTATCTCGTATTAGAAGAAATGTATTTTTTTGAACAAATCTAATCCAAATTTATCTCGAAATACATTCTAAGCTCAAATATCTCATCAGATGTTGAACTTAGCTCTGGTTGTGCTCTCAAACAGATTCATATCAAAATCCTGAGTAATAATTACAAATCGATTAATACATAGAGTTTTCAAATAGTTTTTTATTTGATTAGAACTCAAAATCAAAACAAAATTATAATTTTCTGTAAATATGACTCAATTTCTGTTATCTTTTGTAATAAAATCTATAAAAATATCTTTTATTCACAAATTTTTGGTTCATAGGAGACAAACATCAAACTCCTCAATAATAAAACCATTTGTTTATAAAACAAAAATTGTCCAAGCTATAATTCTCTACTAAATCACCAACAAATTACCAAGAAAATAAAAAGATTGAACAAATTAAAAAAATTCATACAAGATCAAGAATCGAGGTCAAATTACTAAGCAATAAACACCCAAATAATTACCAAGGTCTTAATCTTGTTATTTTGAAGCGATTGTAGCAAGGTCACAATCAAAATCAAAGCGAAATTCTATGAGAAAAATATTCTTTGGGTTCGGAATTATCGGTAGGTTTTGTGTCGTTTGTGTTGTCAGTCATCTAATAGTTATGATGTTTGGGCGCAGACTGTGATGCGCAGCCATACCGCGCATCCGATTGCCTTTTCCACCAGTGCTTTACTCTTAGCTCTATTCAAGTCGACTGTCCACAGCCTTAACACTCATACAGAGGGGACAGACTTTATTCAGAAAAGTGTGATAGGATTCATCCTCGTCAATGATTGGGAGGCGCATCCATACAGCACAGCACAAGCCTGTGCCTACAGAGAGGATGGGTTTGTCTTCTTCTTCAGTCAAACTCTGTGTAACGCTCAGAGTTACCACAAGTTAGCAAAAGTGCCAAAAACTAAACCCAAATAATAAAATAATAATAAAAATTATTATTCATAAACACCGGGATATACACCAATTATGTCAAGTAAGGAGTCTTTCCTTAATTATTGTTTTAATTAAACACAAATTTGTTTTGAGTTTTTTTTGTGAGAAAAAATATCCAAAAGTTTTTTATATGATTTCATATGGAAATTATCATGATGAAATGACGAATCATCATGATAGTTGACTTTTTTTAGTCAATCAAAATATTTTTAATATTCCTCGATCATTGTCTTTCAAATTCCAAAGGATTCCGATTCAAAATAATTCGAAATTCAAAATTTGTTTAAAATATTCTGAAAAAAGAGTGAATTCCTAATTAGAGCGAAAAGGGTTCACAACTTTCAGAATGTTTTGAGTGTTTTATTTGTTTTTATCGTTTTTTGATTTGGTTTTGGATTTATTTATTTCTTTTTATGTCCGGAACTAACTGTGAGTCATAAGAGCTATTAATTATGTTATTCTTGTTTATCAAGATTTACAAACATTACTTAATTTATTGAATTATTATTAGATCATGCAAATACATGTAACCAACTTGCCTTGATAATTTATTGGCATATTTTTATCAATGCTTCTCGATTATGATCTGGGGCTACAAATATAAGTCATATTAGGAGTGGGTGGAAGACAATTGTATTTTATTTGCATTTCGTTTATATATTTTGCTCACTATTTGAGTGCCTATCCTATGATTAGCCAATACTCTGCGAAAAACATTACATAAACTAATGTATGGCTTCACACATGTATTGAGGAAATGAATACATCGGCGGAGAAGTGAATCAATCAACGGTTGAGTCGATATCTTATATAAAAATATATACTTTTTTAAGGCTTTATTTGTCGACATCTCTGCTCTTTGTCGATAGTCTTTTAGATCATAGGATCCGATCATAGGCTCAGATATCTTTCATGGGATTCACAAGACGTGACTTCACTGTAACAGACTATCCATTGCTAAACAGAGAGAGAACTTCAACA
Organism: Tectocepheus velatus; assembly: GCA_034700625.1. Lineage (NCBI taxonomy): Eukaryota > Metazoa > Arthropoda > Arachnida > Sarcoptiformes > Tectocepheidae > Tectocepheus > Tectocepheus velatus. Next base: position 19,748 of record JAQIXV010000476.1, on the reverse strand, counting down.
GATTCTCTTCTAATAGCCTTAAAAACAGTATTCGTATAGAATTTCTATAGAAATCACTATTTTTTAGATGAAAAACATTTTCAATTTATTTGTGTCTGTGATGTACCGACTCTTCCACTCATTAGTTATGCCATTATTTCAGCATAAGTTTAGGCATAAAATAATGCATTGAAATGAAAGGAGACTTTTTTGCTGAGCTATCGGAACAACATTTGCGACCAGTTTTCGCTCAATTAATGAAAAATATTACAAAAGATAGTATTCAGGGATTAATTGACTCTTAAATTCTGTCATTGAATTCATTTCTAGCGATTCCATATCTAATGTATTTCTATGGGAATAAATATTTGTGTGAATTACTCATCAAATCTCTCACTTATTTCAATTCACAATTGAATTAGACTTTAATTCCTGTCATTCAATGGAAAAGAGATATTCCTATCATTTGTCTCAATATTGACTCATCTGTTCTGTAGTATAGATAAGAGGAGTGAAACAAAATTTCAAAAATCTTTTTATGACACGAATTAGATATTAACGTTAAGGACAGTCATCACTTCGGCATTAGTTCTGTTCTATCCACTGATAAACGGTTACCCATAAAATAATCGGCACAGACTCACATATACTCTCATATATTGTGTTCAATATTTAAATAATATATGAGTTTTAGGCGAAAACTTATTATTTTTATCACTAAATACTAATACCCGGACCTAACACTAGAAGAGCTATAATAACAGTATTTTTACAGTAATGCCAATACCATTGTGTCAATGAATAGCAATCTATTGGACGACAATCTTATAGACAGAAAAACAATTCGTTATAAATAATAATAAACAGTAATTCACTTATTATATGCATTATATGGAGGAAACAGTTTATAAGATAACACAAAAATTGTCAGAATTTTTTCTCCGACTGTTCTCTAATGCCTGGGAGAGGGACTTCCTTTGTTTAATTACTAGGATGGTTAACACTGGTTGACAACCAAGCTCATTAGGTTACATCTGATAACTAGGCAATTAAAATTTGCTTGACAAAACTTTTAGCCCTTAATTGACAAAATAATATCTTAGATCATTTAGTAAATCCATTTAAAATAATTTAAATTTGTTAATTCTTGGTATGTCCTTGGTTAATTTGATAGCTTGATGATCCCGGTGCTAATGTCTATGCGACTCCACTCTCAAACTAAATATTGGATTTTGATATATTCTGTTGACTATTATATGTATTATTTGTTAATATAATGCAAATTATTAGTCCTTCCTTTCGGAATGACTCCATTCCACTCTCTTATCCTTTTTATATATCAATTGTTAGCGAAATATCATATCTTTTTGTTTCAACTCTTCGTTAATTGGGGTCAAAACGCAATACGACTCTTAGATTCTGAACTAAAATCACGATTAAAACAATTCAAAAAAATATGTGTCCACTTGTTTTCTTCACTCAAATGACTGATGGGTTGTGCGATTCAATTGGAATGTTAACAGTTCTGCACATCAGTGAACAGAATATTAAAACTTTTTTTTTATTATATATACATTAATCTGTTTTCTCTGACAATAATTTATTTTCAACTTTGAGTTCAATATAACAAACAGTGAATTCACATAAAAAAAATGAAAACAAGTTTTTGTTAAGTGTTTTAATCAATTTATTTATTTCGGTGAAGAGAATACATGTTTGAGAATGAGATATATCTGTCAAAAAAGTAATGATATCATACTTTTATTTCTAACATCTCTTTATTATATGACACTCACAAAATAAAGAGAGAACCGGTAGATAACAGACCCAGAGATGAGAGTAATCCCATAGATTGTCGTCTACTCTAACAGTTCTAATGGTTTTATTATACAATCAGTTAGTGTTTAAATGATATCATTATTGAATACGACTGTTATCTGACAAACAGTCACACAAAATAATTGTGAGTCCGGGGCGGGTGTCCTACGAGTAATGCCTGACAACAATTGATCAGAATATCAGAACGAAAGTGAAAGAGGGGACAGGATTTTAAGTTTGCAAAACACATACAAAACTCATAATCAAATACTAAATTACAGACGAATCCCATTTAAACAGATATGTGTGTCTGTAGTCAAACATTAAACCATTTATCAAAACCACTGGAAAAGTAGATCTCGAACTCTGGTCTTGTGTTTAAAGTGTGAAAAAAACTCATCAACTCTTATAATCAACTAAACTGCTGAAGAGTAATGCCACTGATGGCCAGTGCCTATCAGTTTTGGGAACAGCGCTATCAGTCTTATAGCTATCGAAGCCAATGGCCATCAGTTTAGTCGAGGAGTGATTTCTCTCTCAGAGCAGTCATTATCTCTTTTTATGTGTTCAGAGCTTTGATTGTGGATAAAAAGTCAGTCCAAATGGTGTTTGCACTCAATTCGGAGCTCACTCTCCACCACTGGCTTTTGTATATAGACTTCTCTCTCTTTTTCTGTGATTCTGTGCTCTGACTAGAGTTGGAGTAAAACACATCCAGAAAATAATGGATCAAACATTTAACCCTAATTGACCCGTAACTCCCAACGAGACTCTTTAGCTGCCGGAACTATCAAGAGGAATGGCCTGTGCTGTCGGTGTTCTGCTGAAGCCACAGCTCTCTGCTCACTCACTCAGACCCATAGCCCTGTGCTCTACTGTTGAATGAGCTAACAGTTAGAGGCAAACGCTCTAAAACTCTATGAGTTTTAGATAATAAGATTGCGTTTGACTTTTGCACAGAAAGACAAAACACTACATAACATTCAATGGTATTCTGTGCTCTCGTACTTTAAGGCCCTATTCTTCTCAGTTTTTCTCTGTATTCCCAAAACTAATAGTCAAAGTGAAGGAAAAGGCTTTCCATTCAGTTTCTGACTATTCAACTGATTTACTCTTCCGATAGACTATTCGATAGACGATATTCTTCTTGAGATTCAGTTTGTGTTTCACTTCGTGTGCCATATATTAAGCGTAAAACCAGTTTATATACAGAATATATATTTTTGTTGAGTCTGTGGGCGCGTGACTTCTGTTTCATTTAAGAAGTAACACAACTAACTATTTTTTTATCTCACACTCAACTATGTGCTCGACTCAGACCTTCAAACCAATAGGAATTGTATCAAATTTTTTATATTTTGCAAAACAGACACATTTCGGAACCTTTTCTCTGATTTTTTTTCTCTTTTCTTTTCTTTAAATGCATTTTTATATTCAATTGAATTCTGTGTGTATTCCCTATCGATATATAAATCAGAGTCTAGTTTATGGCCAAAACATTTTTAAAGGCAATAAAGCAGAGACTGATAGGACGCACAGGACTGATACTCTCCTCTCCCTTATGGTGTGTGTGTTTAGCGGTGACACTGTTTTTACTGCACATGTCTTTTACACCAGAAAACCACTCGAGAGGTGTCTTAAGGCTTTTTCGGCTATACTTTCGGTAAGACGTATAAAACCTGAAGAGAAATAACAGTCAGTTTTCAACCCTATATTCCAAGCGATCGAATCGGTTACCAAAACCACTGCCACACAAAACTCAGGCTAATAACGTCTACCAGAGCGCCGGTATCTGAAAGTGAGTTAACTGAAGAGAACAGTATGTGCGCTATGGGTCTATTGGTATAGTTATTTATTATGTATTTAATTGGCTCATAGGTTAGGCCTAACAGTCAAACACCTTATAGTGAATAGAAATTTGATTTCAAAAAATTCTATAATAAATCAATTGAGCCCTCAATTCATTGGCGATTAAAATCGGGATCCGACCGTACCTTTTATAACACTCACTCAGACACACACACACAGTCTCACACCCGGGCCCTAACCAATGCTTTGCGTTAAGGATTTTTTTCGGTGGAAGACATTTATGAGTTTTGTATAAATAGTATATAAAAAACTTAATAATCAAATCATTGAAAATATATTTTCTTCTGTTGTGTTTGAATCACAAAAACCATATTCTGTGACAAAACTCAGAGTTCCGGTCATTCCTTTCCTCAATACATACGTTGAATACTTGAAAGACTCCTGGATATGAGGAACAGTAGTAATATATTATGCAAAATGTTTGTTACTTTTGCTCGTATTTTATCGATAAGAAAACATTTTGACTCTAAAAATAATATATAAGAAGTATATGAGTTGTGGAAAGCCTTACGACTTATTCAAATTAGTTTTTGACTTGAGCTCCGACTCTCTCTCCATCGCCTTTTCTCACTCATTCTCCTCTCACTTATGGTGTGAATAACTGTGCAGTAATTGAGTAACAGATTTGTTTAATAAGATTTTTCGTCAAAATCTTGTTTTTGGCCATAAATTTGATACGAAATGTATTCTACATATCAGAGGAACAGTATTTCTCCGACAGAAACCAAAATCTCATTTTCATATTCAATATTATTAATAAGTTTTTCACTCTTTTGATGAAAAGACACTTTACGTCAATAAAACTGTGATTTCAATGCATTTGAAAAGTCAGTGAAAATCTATTTTTAAGTCAAAAATATGGAAATGTTTTAAACGTATTTCAACGCCTTATAAATAAACCGACAAATGATTGAAGTCATCAAAAATAGTGGCAAAACAACTAATAATTTATTGGCAAAAATATTGTCGATATGATATATCTAGCAAAACAATGAACTATTAAAGAGAATTGATCCAGCTATCTATTGAAAAGTATTAAATTGCTAATTCAGTGCCAATAATAGAGTAAACCTAAAGTGAAAACAATTTTATTACTGCAATAATTTATTTATCAGTCAATTAGAAGTGGAGTCCTTTCTCCCTCCCCATCAGTGCTCAGCATATATTGTGTGGGCTTTTAGTGGCATATCTTCTTCTCTAAATGTGATGTGGCCTTAGAATTGTGGCAAAAGACGTCTTCAGAGAGCAATAGATAGGCCACAGAATCCACAGCTGTTTAAATATTTTACATTCAAATGATTGTGAACTTAGTGTTAGGTTTTTGTTGTCTGAATGTCTTCTTCTGATAGTGTTGTTCACGAAAGTGGATAACGAATTATATGTAAACATATCACACATACAAAGCCACAGATGTCTGGTCCTATTGATTGGGTGTTAGCCCTATTGGGATGAGCTATCACTCCGAGCTATGTCTGTCTATTAGGACAGTGCCATATCACTTATTGCTCGGCAAATAACAATAAAAAACGAAGAAAACCCCGATTCGTGTGAATGAATAAAATTTACTATTATTTCATTCATTCAAAGCCTATGATTGAAGAGTAAAAACTCATTTCTATTGAAATCATTTCAATTGTGATAATCGACTGCCAAATGAAGAATCACTTGAATATCACACATTCAGACACTATCTGCCAATAAATGTGTTGACAAACCAGTGATAGATATATTTCCGGTCTTCCATAGTATCGATTGATTACCAGCCCTCGGGAGTCAACATTCAAAATAAAAATCAAATCAAATGTAAAAATATTTATCAATAGTTTTCAATACGTTTCAAACGAATGACTAAAAAGTTGTTCACAAAAAATATTGACTAAAAATACTGATGAAAACCTGAGACTTGAAGAAAGGGTTTACTCTTGCAAACTGTTGGGTCATAAGTTTGTTATAAATATTTTTCGCTAAATCTAGTGATGAATACATATCTTTACGAACAAAACAAATATATAAATAGGAATCACATCCGTTGGAGAATAGGAGAGGTATCGCTCGACGAGAAAGAGGAATATAATCAATAGCCGACACCTATTCCTCAGTCGACAGAGTGTTTGTTTGGGTATCTCTTCCGACACTAAACACAAACAAACATTAGACTCGAGACTCAACCAAAAGATAGTATAGTTTTGTCGTCAGAAACTGTTTCCGAAGAGTTTTATTAATATTATCTAAAAATTTGTTCTCAAAGAAAAAGATAAAATGCGGTACCATTTGAATGATAGTCAAAGATAGAGTCGTAACCAATAATAAAGTCGCGAATAATATTTTACAATCGATTGGATTACAAGTCGTGTAAAGTCTTTGACAAATAATAAACACATTCATCGATGGCTTTAAACTATAACTTTATATTCAAAGAAGTTATATATTTGTCATATTATTTGTGTTTATTATAGAGACTATTGTCTATCAAATATTTGTCACAACAATTGTTTATCTCTCCTCTGGAGTGACAAAAGTCTTTTCCAGCGATAAGACATCTGTCGGCAAAAGAGAGGTCTCTTTGTATCAAATGTTTGGATATTTTGATTCATATTTTGAACATTAGTTTTAACGATAGTTTCAATATTACTGAGAATTTTCAGACAATTTTAAGCCACAAAAACTACTTAACCCTGACTTTTAGGCGAAGAGGACGACGTCCTGAGTGTGTCGGACGACATGTGCACATCTGATGGAGAGCCAGAGGACACCGACTCTGCGATTAATGTCTATTCAAGCGACTCATCGGCGCGTAATTCATACAAACTGTATGACACTATCGGCGGCGACCACTCGTTCGGCGCTCCGCAGCGACCAATACTGCCAGAGCTGCCCAAAGAGCTCGAGTTACGGCCATCGACAGCCACCACTAGCACTACCTCAGGCGGTGGTCCCAATCATCAGCAGACGTTCATAACAGTGTGCGCCCGGACTGACCTCAAATTGGGTACAATTTTTGGTCCATATCAGGGAAAGATACGAAAAGATCCGATTACAACGTCGTTCAACTGGAAGGTGAGCCCACTTTTAATGTTCATCTCATATGGCTGTGCGCTTATCTATTCAATGCCAGGGACACTGACTGTCCCATATCTCTCTACTGTCCCAAAGACGGACAGAATATCATTGAATTTATGCCTAATTTTTGGTAAATAGTCATAAGTTTGTCATTAGTGACAAAAATCTGCAATATTTGACTCATTTCCCACTCAAATCGGAAACGATCAAGGTCGAATATTAAATTAGTGCAAACTCGATTAAATTCTGTGATGCATCTCATACATCTCCTAGGTGACTCGTTTATTTTATATCGAGTTCCCTATCATTTAATGGAAATTCACAATTATTTCCGATTTTTAATTAACAGTTAATGAAAATAATTTTTTCTACAAATGGTTGTGCCGTTTATGACATCCCTTAAAAAAACTTGAAAATTATTTTACAATTTTATTTATTTATTTATTCATAAAAAAATTGTCACAAAATTTAAAAACTCTTATGTTTTTTTGTTATGCTTTCCTCTGCTCAACACTTTAATAGAAAGGGGAGCACCACAACCATCACAACGATAGAGCACAACCACTTTTTTAGTACACAATATTTTTCTGCTGAAATCTGCACTTTTCAAAACATACATCAGAAATACATCTTTAAATCCCTGAGCACTCAGAGGTTGTGGTCATGTGTCACGAGTTTCAGTGGAGAAATGTTTGTGTTTTTGACAGAAGTTTTAGTTTTTTTCTTTCATTCATTTCATTCAATAATACTCTGAATTCTGTGTACTTTTCGTAAGAAATAGATATAACTCTCGAAGACTAACGCATTGAGTATTGGAAGAGAAAAACCTTTTTCTTATCTAATCTTTTCATTATTTCAAATCACTTCTGAAGATATATTGAAGTCTTTTTCTGTCGGCAATACTCTTAGCCATCATTTATATCAATTGCCATTCGGTCCACAGATTTACTTCACTTAATATAAGCGAAAAATGTTTTTGCATTTTCTCAGAAATATAATGAAAAATATTCATCGATTTTTCAGTCTCTCTGTGTCTGAAGGGATTGTGACCCGGGTTTACAGACATGAGGAGACCGGTTGTGTGACAATTTGTGTCCTAACTATCCAGTATCAGACTTATCTCAAGAAGTGTTTTATCTCAGTTTCACTGTTTTTAAACTGCGGTCATATTTGTTATAACTATAGCTTATGTTACAAATCATTTAAGTATGAAATTCTGAAGAAGAGACTAACGGTTCCAATGAATTGATGAGTCCTCTGATGAGTCCATATGTTTGCGATTAACTGGTGTTTAGAGAAAAGCTTTGAATTTTCAGTTTTCAAGTTCACAATAAATGTTACAAAATATTATTTAGACTTTCAATACTAATACCGTTATTATGCCTTTTATTCCATCATATATTTAAAGGTATCTTTTGATTTGAGGAAAAGACTTTGAGCTCAGAATAATTTCCGTTGATATGAATAACGTTATATTGAATGAGAGACCAATAAGTGATGGAAAAGTCCTATTCTAAGAGAAACAGTTGTTTACAATTCATTATGAAATATGGTTTTCATTGGTTGAAGATTAAAATATTTGGATTATTATTCATAAAAATGAATCTAAATTGAGGGGAAATTATGACAACAAATGAAATCAAATGTTCAAATATATGACAAACAAAACATTTCGGGTTAGAGTTTAGGAAAAAATGATATCAAACACAAACATTAATGTATTTCCAACACGAATACAGAATTTTTTTCTCTCTCTCTCTCTCTCTCTCTCTCTCAATATTGATCTAAAGTATTAAACATTACTTAACAGATACCATGTTTTGCACTACAAATCAATGTTTGAATGATTTTAATAAATCAATCGGAAAGGTCTGACTCCTGCCTTGTGTCGGGTGGCCTCACATCTATTGTGTGCTGCCGTTTGTCATATGGATTGAATACTTTGAGCAAAATTTTTCTTCTTTTGAGTCTTTGAGTCGGGACAGAGTCTAAAGCCCTGAGTGTAACCAGAAATTGTGCAGAAATTGTGCATAACTTTTCTGAACTCATTCAGAAAAACGGCTTCCTTTAGATAATTGATTTCTACCTTGGTCAACCAGAAAAACAACAAGAAATTCAATTTTTATTTCCCAAAACTTTTTTCTCTTCCCTTTCTTCTACTCTAACATAAAGTTCAGTGAATTGAATGAAAATTATTTTTTAGCGTAAATTTTCGGATATTAATAACTAATCAATAACTGAAAAATTCAAAATACAATCCATTCTATGAAAAAAGCATAAGCGAAGAGAATGTACGTTAAGCCCAGGACACCATAGAATAGGACAGAATAGAATTTTTAAAAACCTTTGCTTTTGTTGGACGATATTATTGGTTATTATTATCAGAAATCGAGGCATAAATATGTGAACAATAATATGTGTGACAAAGAAAGATGTATTCGTTTGTCACCTCTCATCGCATCGCACAGACAGGCAATAAGCAGAGGACAGGCATATAATCTCCACATAGAGAGCCCAACATATGCTTTTGTTAATGGATACGATATATGGAAGATCAGAGACGACTATTCCCTAATATAAAAGCGATTTTTTCTCTCTCTTTCTCTTTGGTGTCCCATTTGGAGACAGACCCGAACCATAGAGACGGCTCTTCACACTCTGCCACTACTGGTGTTGACTACGGGCGCTAATCCCTGAGCGATGCTTCAAAATATGTAGCACCGGGACAAACAATAGGTGCCATAGAGAAGAGAAAAATCATATACGATATGTACGATATGTATATGATATGAATACAATCATAGATATATATATTTCCTCTCGATTTGTTATACTCTATCAAATGTTTACTGGACTTTGGAGGCTATGTTTGATCGCAGGGGGGTTTGGCTCTGACTCGCAATGTCTCGTTCACTAAAAAGCGTGAAGAAGAAGGGGCTCTCGTATTCTCTGTACCGGTGCTATCACTGGTGGTGTGTGTCTGTGTATATTCACTGACGAATATAATGCACTCAGATATGTGTTAGCCTTAAAAACTCAATACATAATATGCGTTTAGGAGTGAAACTCATCCCTCAATATGTCTCTCTCTCCCTGTGCTGACGGTTTCGGAGCTGATGTCTGATGTCTTTATCTGAATGCAGCTGTTGATGCCCTCAACACATCCTATATCTCTATTAGTGTGTATTTGTGTGCTCTGAGCTCTCTTTGAGCCGAGAGTTGTGCAATAAAGTAGAGCATTAGGAGTCTGTCCTCTGATTTATTGTATGCCTTAATAATGATATTCGCAGTGATATTGTGTTTCACTCTTCAAAACGCGTTACAGTTATAGTCATAATAGCGAAACAAAAATTATAAAACTTATTGTTCGTTCACTTTATTATTGAGTCCAATAAATCTTTATTTATTGCTCGACACAAAAAAGACTGTTTTAAGCTTGCTCATTTGCATACCAGAGTATCCGTATATCCTTCAGCAAGCATGTTCAATTATGGAAAAAACCAATCCAGTTAACCTTTCTTTTATAATTCTTGAATCAAGGTGATTGACCTGGAAGTTATACACCAGACAACTTGAAAATTTTAAATTTGATAATGTTTACATCAATAAAAACCAGTTGGCAGATTAATCTTGATAAAAGTGAAATATACTTGAGCAATTATAGATAATCCAATTACTCAGAATAATTCCTTTGGTATTTGTCTGCCGACAGTGAGAGTGAGAATCAGAACCAATATATTTGTGGCAATGAATCCAATGATAAATGAGAGCATCAATTGATTTGTTTCCCCTTAAAAGTTGTTATACTGTTATACAGTTAAGTACTTCTGCTTTACTATTACGACAGAAAACAGAGGAAAACCAAAGTTTACTCAAAAAATACATAAATAAATATCATTCGCATCGGAGTCCTGAGGCATACACTCCTAAGGCTTGTGCTACAGACATATGGAGAAGCACTTCATCCATGATATAGCATAAAAAGTGCGTCCACTGTATTGCCAGTACTGTGCAGTAGTGTAGTGTGTGCTGAGCGCACAGTGACATTACAATCCCTCTCAGGATTCTGGCATTAATCACGAACTTTTGATTTTAAGATCAAATGAGGCGTATAACCAGTCTTTCTCTGACTGAAGCACACCATAACAGTAACACTCCCTGTGCTCTGTCCTCATAGTTGTGTGCCATTAGAACAGTGATGCATCAAATCTAATGTACATATAATTCAAAACGTTATTCAGAATCGTATTCAGAATTAATTACAGACACAGAATATAATATGTGCTGTTCTGTGGTTGTGCTCTGCCTGTGCTCTGCCTGTGGTGGGAGTGAGAGAAATGTAATACTTTTTATGTTTTTCTCGGATTTATTGGATTTTTGTCAAATAATTTATGCTATCCCACAGAAAATAGCCAAGATCACTTGTCAATAAAAGCACATACAATTATTTGACCAGAGAATCTCATAACATGATCAATCTCTGGCAATGCTCATTATCAACAGCATAAAGCAAGTTGACTTAATTTGCATGTAAATGAGCAAGGTTAAATTATGACCAAAATATATCATTTTCACCTTTAATGTGATTTTCACTGAAATTTGTTACTATTTTTGTTGTGAACGTCCAACACATGATCGATGCCTTTCCTCTGTCTCACTATTTTTGAAATTCTATATATTTTTATCCAAAAAATAACTAAAAATGAAGTTTTTTTTGAGAGCGAAGTATGAAAAGTGGTTTTAATATACGAACCGTTGTTTCAGAGAAATTCAAACTTTCAAATAACTAATCAATCACAAACACGTTTTATATTTCAAGAATTGTTTTGAACACAAAAAATGTTCAAATTTTTAATAAAAAGTTTGAAAATTTTTAGAGAGAGAGAGAGAGAGAGAGAGAGAGAGAGAGAGAGAGAGAGAGAGAGAGAGAGAGAGAGAGAGAGAATTAAAATGTTGTCAAAATGATAGTTAAAACTAATGAAAAAACATTTCCTTTATTTTCTGATCAAATCCTAAACAAAATGAGATATCCATTGAAATCAATAGTCAATTAGAGGACAGAATTTTAGAGAAAAGAGAAAAACAAAGTTTTCTATCGATTGTCATAAACTCATAATACACTCAATCACTGAACATATGTCGAGAGAAAAGGCAGAAAATAATTTATATCTCTCTCTATCTCTGTGTATGTCATATAAAACATAGTAAGGCCTCAGTCTAGTCGTCAGTCTTTGAGTTTTTAATATAACTCATATTCCTATGAAATATAGTCTTTTTAAGTGGTTTATCATATCTTCTAATACTCCGATACAACAGATATATTACACAAATATTAGATATATATTACAACCAGAGGTTTGAGTGGAAGACCAGATGTAATTGAAGATAAATATCTCATCAACATGGAGAATATTCAAAATTCAAACCAAGTTTATCGATAAAATACACAAAATTTGTTCAAAGTATTGATTTCTGTCTTGAAGTCAATGAAAAGTCAAATAATATTTTTGTGAAAACAAATTAAACACTTAATTCTCAAACAAATTTTAATAATTTGACTCTTGGTTCGTATGAAATCTAAATTAAGTCATATTTTGTGAATTTTATGTAAAGGAAGAGATTCTTGCAAACAGAGAGAGGGGTTGACCGACAAAAAAGATATTGAAGTCAAATACGAAAACAAATGACATTTTTGCTAAATTGGCTGTAAAAACGAATTTTGGAAAGTCGTTCCGTACGGCCCCCAGAAAAATATCATTTTATATATTATATGAAAGAGTGAGTAATTGGTTTCATATCCTTTTATATATATCTTTTGGTATATATCTATGAACTGTCGTAAACGTATATATGACTGTCAAGATTGGGTTCAATAGAGATAACGATCATTAAATTGCGCTTCAAATCGTTTTAACTCATTTTGAAAGTGATATATAGTGTGAAAGAAACTCATATATGCAGTCAATACACAAAAAATACCAAATATCTGGACATTAGTCTCTCTCTGGCGTTCACACCATAAAAACTATAGATATATTGGAAGAGCTATCGTCAGAGCACAGCACACAAAAAACTATTTGTTCTGTGCCATCAGTTGCGGGGGTATATCAGTGTGTATCAGTGCAACTGTCCAGTGCAAAAAATACCATTTGCGCAAGCTGTTACCTGCCTATATCCTAGTACAGTCGAACCCCGCTTCCAAAGCTAATATCTCCTGTCTTATTGCCAAAATCCCTGTCCATTCATTAGTTAAATTGACCAATTCAATTTACTAGCAAGCTATTAGGTTGAAGCAATTTAATGTTGAAATTCAGGTGAAATTAACACTTAGTCTGATTGAAAGAGAACTGAGAACCGAGTGATACCAGTTCTGAATCACAGTAAAGACTGAGTGAATCCATATAATGATTATATCACATATAAAGCCATCAATTCTGCATCAGATCCGAAGAATAACACACTTTTAGTTGAGTTTCTCTTTTTTGATGCTATTATTTGTTTGTTGACCTGAAATATAATAACTAAAGATATGAAAGACTTCTTTGTTTTTTGTGCTCAATATTAAACTCAACTAATATATGAAGAGAAACGCATCGTTAGGATGGCATCAGTTGCTAACTATTTGCCGATTTATATAATAGTATCCATGAATTCACAATAACTTAGTTTTGTGTTCAGTTCGCAAATGTTTGTCTGAATTGTAATATAATTGACTTTTTTGGGATAACATAACAGTTAGACATACGATATATTTGCGTAAAAACATAAATCAAATGCAGAATATTCTTATGCTTTTCAATACATAAATAGCGGAATATTCTCTTCAAATATATGTCTAAAGATATTATGAATGCAATAGAAATGCAATACAAATATCTTTGTCTTTGAATATGATGTGAAACACATGTTTTCAGTTTGCGATGCGACACACCATAAGAGCGACGTCTAATACAAAAACAATATTTGAAATTCAAAAACAAAATTTCATATCATAACCAAAAGCGAGAGTTTTGTTTCAAATTAGTTATCAAAACCGAAACCACAGTTCATTTGACAACAGCACAGGATGACAGAGGAGTGAACAGAAAAGTCCAAAACAAAACAAAAACAAATGTTTCTGTTATTCTAAACCATTATTTTTGTGATACACTTCAGACTCTGGCTCTAAATGTTCTGGAATTAAGTTAATCTAAAACATAATATTTTGTTTGATGGCAAACCTCCTCCACCCGACCCGACCCTCCCATCCATCTCATGCAGTAATATAAAAAACATATGAAGTCTATTACAAGAGAACCACTTTTTATGCTCTCCTTTTCTCTTATGTATCATATCTGTTAAGCCACCAGAATATGAACCACACATTCACTGTAAGCAAAGCTTTGCTTTTTCCTATCAAACGATGCGATTGACTGAGCGCTGGTTGTGCTCGAGAGGAATGGCAGCAAAAAAAAAATAGTCAGCATCTCCAACATCTCCATCTCCAGATGTGTTTGGCATTTTATAATGGCTTTTCTCCATAACCAATATTCTCTTATTCGGAGCAAACATATTGCCTAAACTCAATCACACATAACCTCATCCCTCTCTTCTCCATCCCTGTGTTCATAGCTCTCAGCTCAAGCCTGTGTCCGATTAGCCTAAAGTCCAAAAACTGCATTCCTTTTTCATATTGAGAATAACTTTGTGTTATTTTTCAAAAAATTGAGCAATATACATTTAAAATACTTTCTGATTTTGAACAATGGTTCAATGTCCTAGGTCATCAATTATTGATTTCAGTATTCAACTGTAAATTCACTGAAAACCACTTAAATGTGGGAAAAGTGAGTGCGAGTTGTGGTAATACCCCATAGTTTGCTATAATTACTATAAAACAAGTCATTGAAGTCATGACACGAGATATCAATCAATAGTCTAAGTGTTTCTCCACTGATATTGGAGTCAAGTTTTACGCATCAAAATAATATGTGATGTATATGTGAGAGCACCGGGAGATGAAAGTGATGTCTGAGACACAGTATATTAGAGGAGGCTATGAGAAGCAGTGGCCGAGCGTTTGCCTCAAACCTTCATTAATTGAAAGGGTGTCAAACAGTGAGAGTGATGTTCATCTGAGGCGAGCGCACGACTGCACGCCAGCCATAACACAACTATTACATTGGACTACATTAAAGCAACCCTGAGCCAATAATTTATATATGTCTGTGCGATATTGCATACGTCCGGGGCTTTACACTTATTATTTGATATTATATTTTTCACTCTTCTCTTCACTATTTATATTAAAACTTATTTTTGTGCCCAAAAATGCATTACTCTATGCGCTTATGCTGTGCTATGCCCTGTGCTCTAACTGCACAGACATTCGCCTCATTGACCACAATATTGCATTAATACAACACGTGTTTAACACATAACAGATCAGTCGTCCGTACAATACATTCTCATCACTAGTCTGTGGGCACAGACCCATACATACACTGTGTGTGCGTTTTGTGAGATATTTTCAATTAGATGTATGTCTTTCCCCCAAAAACTAAATGTTTCGTAAATTCACTTCTTATTAAAGGAAAGGCCAGTATTTCTCTCTCATATCAGAACCTAATTCGATGCCAAAGAATATTCTGTTCACTCATTAAATAAAAAAATTAGAAATAATTTATGTCTTGTTTTTCCAGAGTAACCAAGGCATGAAAAAGGTTAATTTATTGCGTTATCAGAATCTTTTTAATTAATAAATATCAGGGTAAGAAATAAACCTAATTGATCTTGATCGAAATTATATGGATTATATATCAGGATCGAACCGGATTGAACCTTATATTCTCAAAGCTTGTACAAGTTTGTAGAAGTTCATATGATCTAGAACAAATAGGTATTACGTTGGCGTATGGACAGACCTCAATATGTCTATAAACAAACTATTAAGTGATGTTTAGTTTGTATTTTTTGATCGACTCCTTCGCTGATCCACTCATTCAACTCTCAATACTATTAAATCGATTGAATGGTTGTGTGTTTTTCAAGACCTCAAATCCTGAGCTCTGTTTTCAGGCGTATATAAGTTGGGAAAAGACTAGAGAGTAGTGGAGAGAGAGTCAAACAGTTGTATCAAAAAACGTTATATAAATTATAGGCTTAAGACACAAACACCTTCGCACTGGAAGAGCACTGGAAGGCAAAACGTCAGAATCCAAATGCAGTTCCAGTGCTGTGAAGTAATTGGTGTCGACTGTCGAGTAAATGACGCATCTCTTAATCGTCTACAGCTGTGGGTTCACCCGTTTTCATAACCAAACGGCACAGGGTTTACACGTTTGGAGTTTGCAATGGATTTAATGCGATGTCAAAGTGTGATGTGATTCGTGTGATTAACTTAACTATCGGTTCCATCGGTTCCACAGTTTTGTCTATTTATTACTTCAAATACTAATAACAATTGAGACACTATTCCTAGAAAAGAGACATTCAATTAGAGGACAGGGGCTTAAGATTTCGTGTAATATTAGACTCATCTAAACAAAGTCTAAATCACTTCTTGGCATTAATTTTAAGCTCAAATTTAGGCTATTATTCAAAATCTGATTGCTTTCACTGGAATCAAAGCAACCAAGATATAAATTTTAACCACCTTGATAATCACAAAATAGAAGTGTTGAAAGATTTGATCCATTTTTTGTGATGTATACCCTGTTTATAACGAAAATTTAATATTCAAGTTATGCACGAATCAGTTGTTTTGAATTCAAATATAACATCAAATGTCTGTTCAGTTTCTGAGCGATGGCTGAAAAAACTTTTAGTCAAAAGTGATTTCAAGTGACGATCAATCAATTGTATATTAACCTTAATATAGAGCCACAGCTCCCGGCGCTCAAGGGTTGTGTTTTGTAGGATTTTTAGGTGAGATGTCTCCTATGCAGTGCTCTCAATGCCATATCATACGGACTGACACAATGAGTGAAACCTTTTATGAAATGAAGGAATGGGAGAGAGAGAGAGAGAGAGAGAGAGAGAGAGAGAGAGAGAGAGAGAGTCATTTAACAAAAGAATATAGCAGTCAGTTATGATTTATAATTCTGTTCTCACTGTTTGTATACTGACTTTATTTGTGCTCTAATTTCAAAATAATATATAACCAATCCTTTCATATATATATATATCTATGGCTGTCTGTATATGACACATATGTATACATATATTCAAAAAGCGAAAGAGTTTTTCTCCAAATCTGTTACCAATAAATATATACAAAGTTTGATACAATTTATTTCAATTCACTTTCATTATGATCTGACACAACCATTCCCTCTGTTGACTGCACTGACCTTTATTTGTGTAACACTCTGTTGTGTTGTGACCCTTACAGCAGCGGACAGTGGGAGCAGTAGTGGCGCACAGGGAGGTTCCGGTGGTGTTTCGTCTTATATTTTTAATATCTTTTTGCTGTTCCTCTCTTATTGACGACCAGATGGTCACCCATTGGAGGAAAGGCATCAATGGATTAAACAAATTTATTATTACTAACTATTCGGGAGAGGAATGGAAAGAATAGATGAGAAAGAATAGAGTTGTGTCCGAAAATGTGTTGTCAGTTCCTAAGGACAGGGGTTTTATGTCGGTGTAGTTGTGCAGTAGTAGTAGTGATGGGAACAGTACTCTGCAATTCCTGTGCAATTCCTATTCAATATTCAATATCTGCTATTCGTTTGCATAGAATCTGTTATACATATTATAATAAAAGTTATTATATTTATTGAACTAAAGACTCGACTGACAACTCTATGTCTGACCAGTTCTGTTCCCAGTGTCGGACAATAAGGGACTGACAGCCATTGATAGCGAAGACAGTTCTCAGTGAACTTCTCACTGAAATAACTTCATTAGTAAAGCGAATAACTTTCGACTGACAGAACATTTTCAATGAGAAAACTGAATGACATTTAAACTGAAAATTTTCACTTCATTTTCGGTGTGACTCTTATTTAAGGGGACAATCAATTTATGACTTTTCCAAAGTTGTTGTCATTTTATATCGTTTTCAGACATTTTTTGGCCATCAAAACAAAAACAAAGATTTGTTTATATTCGAGGAAATCTCATAAATTAAAAAATCAAATCATAAGTCGTTTTTTATTTGAATTTAAAATTTTCTTAAAACACATTAAAATTTTATTTTCAAAACAAAAAACTTTTTACTTCTTTCGAGAGTCAGGAAAACAAACTGAAAATGATATACCACTGAATTATTTATGACCAGAGCTCTGGAATAATAATAAAAAACACAAACTTTTCGAGAAATATATTTATTACAACTCCTGATGAGAGGCTCAGGCGTTGAAAGAGATGTGTGTTCTTCAGGCGAACTATTTTTCCGTCAGTTGACTAAAAACAATAACGAAAACAATGAATAAAATAAATGAATGCTTTAATTAATGATGACTTTGTTCTCAATTGCAAGAACTGATTAATCAAATAATAATAACTCAAACTCTAATAATAACTCAAAGAGTCAACTGTCCATATGTTACGCAAAACTGATTTTCGCATTAAATGTGTGCGAAAAGAGAAGAGAAGAAAAAACTAATAATAAATATCTTCTGAAAACAAATGAATAGCAATGAGAGTGTTAAGAGAAAAATCATTTCTCCCCAAAAATCCCAAACCAAGTGATTAATAGTTTTCATTCATTCGAATATTTTTACAGTTAATTGATATTTAAAAATATTCATAAAGAATATGAAAAGTCGTTAATATTAGTCGAAAAATAATTTGTGTCACAAAATATAGCGAAAAGAGTACTCTATTGAAGAAATATAAATATTTAATTCATTTTTGATTATTTCTTATTACAATTCTAATTAATTAACAAAATATCTCATCTACCAGAACATAAAAGTATGAACTTGGTCAATTGTTCTAATTTAAAATATTAAAAAAATTAATCCTGGGCATTGATCTAAAATTTTCGGAATTCCTTCTGAACAAAGCCTATATATTTCTAATATGACCTTGTTCGTTATACATAGGTGACTGACCGGAGCGCAACGTTCACCGCTTGGTTAGAATTAGTGGACTTCAATGCAATTCAATGGATAACATGCATAAGGAAAGCCGACTTCTCGTCCGAACGGAATGCTATTCTATTGTTATTCAGAGGACAGGTATGTGTCGATTCATTGCAACTAATCATTGAGAGGTTTAATTGGCATCACTTTTATGTGAGAATCGCTGCAAAAGCTATAAATAAATGCAACAAATCTTCTGCGAAAACATCCGATTCTATAACTATTTGAATAATTTTTGATAATAAATATAGAGTTCATTCAGTATCTATAGCTCGCATTCATGAATAAATAGCCCTTGCTTATCATAATCATGTCAGTTAACCAAATGATCAAAAGGCGGCGCCAGTACTTCAGTGGTAAAACAAATCTGAAGTTTGAGTCCTTCAAAAGTGATTTGAAAATAATTCCTTTTGATTTAAACTTGTAAAGTATCCATAATATTATAATTTATAATAACTTATATAAAAAATTAATTGATATTTCATTTTTAAATAACTTTTGAATACAAACAATCGATTATTTTAAAAAATAATTGAAAAGATTTCTTACATTTGAGTCTTCAATGAATTGATATTATATTGTATTTCACACTTTTCAAAGGGATTTCTTTTTTATACAAATCTCAGCTAATTTTTAATTCTAAGCTAGGTTATTTTTTGATAAAAATTTAAATTTGATTTGCCTTAAACTTATCCATTAACAAACATATCTAATATTTATAGCAATTCTCTCTCTCTCTCTCTCTCTCTCTCTCTCTCTCTCTCTCTCTCTCTCTCTCTGCCTTATCTGCAATCTATCAGAAATGAAATTTCATAAAAAATATATTACAAACTCATCTTTGCATTCGAGGTCTCACATCGCGAATCAATTCGATGATTAATTTTTTTTGCAAAAACGAAGAGTAAAATAATTTTCTTAAAAGATATATATTTTGTGAGTGAATCGCAAGTT